>PVIH01016203.1:0-46541 GCA_004025045.1 Sigmodon hispidus | reverse complement strand
GTGGTCTCTAAACAAACAAACAAGAAAAAAAGCCAAACATGCCCAAGCGGCAAACCACAACCATGGAACAGCTTGGGATCAGAAACACCCTGGACTGACCCTTTGGATCCCACTCTACCTAGAGGAACACCTGACTCACTCTTGAGGGAGGGGGGAAAGAACTGGATTTGGCCAGAAGTGGAGACTGATCTAAGCATTACTGGGTCAGTGGGACCATAGGACTGTCTGCTCCCTGCCCAGGGAGGGGATGGGGAGTTGCAGAGGAAAAAAATGACCAGATGTGTTGGGAGAGGGAAGAGACCTTGAATAAGGATATACAGGGATGGAAAAAAAAATTCAGAGGGAAAGATGAACACAAAGAAAATATAGGTGTAGCAATCTTATTTGTATTTCTTCCCTTGATAAGCCATGCTTATCATTCCTATCCTATGTATAGTTATTGTTAACTCTTCCACATTTTAAATTCTTTTTACTGTGTTTTTTTTGATAAATACAAAATAAAGAAGGAAGGAAAAAAAAATATGTCAGAATCATCAGCATACCTTTGCTACATTTGAGAAGGAATAGAAAGAGTGGCAAATATCTTACTTTTTTCCAGTCACATTCATAACAATCCCTTGGCATTGTTTCAGGAATTATGTTTTTGTCATGATCAGTTATTCAATTGAATAGAATATTTGTTCTAAGAGGTGAAATTCAGCTGGCCAGAAGCAATCAAGTTCAAGTTCTTGGAGGATCTAGAATGAGAGAGAGAGAGAGAGAGAGAGAGAGAGAGAGAGAGAGAGAGAGAGAGAGAGAGAGAGAGCGAGCCTGAGAATAGGTGGGACCATGAGGTTTTGTGATCCATTTAGAGCTAGAAGGTATCTGATAGGTGTATCCCAGCCATGGTAACTAGTTCAGGTTCTTATACTAGTCCTTAAGATTTATAATTAATATATAGTAAAAGAAATTCCATCATGCATCTTCCAGTGCTGGTGTGGAGATGGCAGTGTAACCCAGTCAAGGTCCATAAAGTAGAAAAGCCTTCTCAGACAGTAGCAGGTACCCTTTGCCATTCTCACTATTGATGATAGAGATGATGTAGTAAGAAGTTTCTGGCCCATATTAGCCCCAAGGTCTGGACCTGTCTGCGATGCTTAGTCCTATAAAATGACCCAGACACCTACACTAATTACAGACTGTTTAGCCTATGGCTCAGGCTCATTGCTAGCTAGCTCTTGCATCTTAACCCATTTCTACTAATCTGTTTTGCCATGTGGCTCATGGCTTATCTGTACTTTTAAATTTTGCTTTTCTGGAGACAGCTCATAGTGCCTCTGTCTGACTCTGCCCTCCTTCCCCTTTATCTATACTCAGATTTCCTGCTTGACTATAAGCTGCATTGCCATAGGCCAAAATAGTTCCTTTATTATCCAATGGTAATTGACAGCATACGAAAAGACATCCCACACCAGATGTGGAACAGTTGTGCAACAGTCATCATGAAGCTGAAAGATGACACACTAAATAGATAGCATCATATGGGAGAAGGAACTAGTTCATATCCTTGAAGATATAAGCAAGTTGCCAAGTACCCTGTACTGTCAACTTCTGGACTTGTGCATGTATAAGACCTATCTGCTACCTATGCATCAGTCAGTACACATATTCTATGGTTTCACACACAAAAATATTCTTAACTAACAAAATATGGCAGAATTAGAGATTGGGGAGGGGGGCTCAAGAAGGAGGAATATAAAGAGGAAAAGGGCCAGAGGGTGGCTGAGACTAAGTTAATAAAGTCTGCAAAGGTGTTTAACTTAGCAATAAATCACTTCTTTGTGTGTGTGTGTGTGTGTGTGTGTGTGTGTGTGTGCATGTGGGTGTACATCTAGAAGCCAGAGCTCAATGTCTACAAGCCCCAGGAATGTTCCTGTTTCTGTCCCCTAGGTCTGGGGTTGCAGCCACATATGGCTTCTATTTGCATGCTAGAGATATGAACTTCTGTCATCATGCTTGCATGGCAAATGTCTTACCACTGAGCTATCTCCAACGTCCCAATGATAAATACAACAATGTGTAAATATTTCCTTACCAATTGTTGATTACAAGCTCCAGAAGCTCATAATAATGGAAGCAACAAATAAATGGGTCTATAAATGAAGACATTTCCTGTGGGGGGGAAATCAATTTTACTTCTAGCCATGAACATATTCAAAAATGACAGACAATGCAACAGGAAATTTAATCTGAGGAACAGTGACCTAAGAATAGAATGAGCCACATGACTATCAGGAGAAAAAAAGTATAAATATAAAACATGCTGTCTGTGCAAAGGGAGCCACACATCTTAGGAGAATTTTACTGATGTTCTAATGGGGCTCTTGTAATGGACAGTTGCCTGCATACAGGAAATATAAGCTAATTTTTTTCTAACATCTTTTATTCAAAGCACTTGGGCAGTTATGACTTCCTCCAAGAAAACTTCTGCCTATTGAAACTTTTTTCCTTTGTGCAGCTTCATGTTTGGTGACTATAAAACGCTTGGTCCTTCCCTGAGGCAGCACTGTCTGGGGTTTTCAAACTGCTGTGACTACAAACTGCAGACCTAAAGATGATGAAAATTCACTTCCTTCACTTCTGGACATGGGAAAGTTCACAATCAAGGCACCGGCAGACTCTGTCTGGTGAGAGCCCACTTTCTTGTTAATGGTCAACATCTCTCGGCTGTGTCCTCAAATGGTGGACATGCTCAGAGGTCTGTGTGGTGTCTCACTTAGAGGTCTTCATCATTCCCATAAGGGCTCTGCTCTTGTGACTTAATAGTGTCAAAAATCCCACTTTCTGCAGTTAGTACCTTCTCACTACACAGAATTTCCAGAACATAACACTCCAAACATAGCAAGCATCTTAACTCATGGTATTTTAAATTAAATGCTGTCTTTTTTCATATTATCTCCTTTTTTCCCCCCTCAGAATGAAATTAAAGCATTTGGAAGGTATACTGAACAGGAAAAGGTTGGAAGAGTGCAGTTCAGATGTCTGGTATGTTTTTAGAAATACATGGTCCTCAGCAGCCCAGAAACCTCTAAAGGCTCAAAATTTGAGGAGACAACTTAGCTCTGTAAATCCTGCTTTGATTGGCAGCCTAACTTGAACGTGTCTTCATTGGCCTTGGCCTGGTTCACATATCCTTCAACTCTACGCCAGCCCTACCTGTCCTGTGCAATCCTTTTGTTGGATTTCTGCCTGAATTTCCATTCTTGTTGTTCATCAGGATATTGAGTTGCTCATTCTCTCTTCTTTCTTTCTTCTTCCTTTTTTTTTTTTTCAGCTTGACAATTAGAAAAGCTCCTTGCTCCTTTCTCCTCCAGCCAGTATTCTGTCTGTCTGGAACAGTAATGGAATTTCCATATCATTCAATATCATCTACTTTATCATTTATGTGAGCATTAGCTGGGCCTCAGCTATCAATGAGCATGACTAAGATCCACTCTTCAGAATTTGACTGTTTCAGAATCATAGTATATTTTTATTTTACTTCTGCCATCTGAACTCTTTCCCATGAGTGTAAATGTTAACAAGCACAGTTCCTGCAACCAAGAACCTTGAATATAATTTCTAAGAACCTGGAGTCTTCAAACCTCTGAAGAAGCTTCTTGCTCCCCATGATTGCCTCTCACACACTGTGGGTGGGTCAGTGCTCTAAACAGCATTTAATTTTTGAGTCCCAGGTTAGGTAACATTTTTTTCTGATAGGAGAAATATAAAAGGCAGCTGAGTTCTTCTCTCTGCCATCTGTTAATGCTGCACCATCTGCCCCAGACCTCACCGTATCATTTTTGTGCTGTCTTGCTTTGAACTTAGCTTAAGAAAAAGATCACTCAAAGCACTCTGGAAAATGTTGTTCAGCATTTCTACAAGATTTAGCATGTCCTATACTCAAGTGTTCCCAATGCTATTCCTCTAGGCTTGTGACTCTCACTCATATGTATTGATCATTGACATTTCAGATTTCTTTTTATATGTATACTTTCTTGTAAATATCTGTCAATCAAAATGAACAGAGGATGATCTGAAACTTGGACCCCTCCTGCTTCAGTCTTCCAAGTGCTGAGATCAGAGGTGAGCATGACCATGCGTGGCTTCTGCATTTGTAATCCCCCTTCTCCTTCTTTCTGTTTTCCTTCTTCCTTTCCTCTCTCAAATGTTTACTGAGTACTTAACACATGCTAAATATACAGGGCATAATCATAAATAAGACTTTATGTTCTTTGAGGTTTATAGATTTGCATATTGAATGGAATTCCGATGGTATTTAATCTATTTACACAACTTAATATGTCTAGTTGAATTTCTGGTAAACCTATAGAATCAGGTCTGGTGGTAAAATAATCAGAGTGAAATGTGCAGTGAGATGTGGGGGGGGGGTAAGAAAAAGACAATGGGCTGTGAGACAGGTGGGGATGTAAATCCCTGGACTAGTACCTCAATTCTAGTCTTTGGTGAGTTACCTACAATCTCCTCATTTATAAAATAGTGATTGAAAAAAAAAAAGAAGAAGAAAATCCAGAGCCAGATATTGGGGGAAAGCTGGAATATCAGAGTGAGGAAACAGACCACAGTCAATTCACACCTAGCCAACTTCTCAGGCTGAACAGGGTAAATGTTATTTTCAAGAGTCCTCTGCCTGGCTGGCTACATAATGAATGAATGTCTGCCTATACTTGCCTTAAATATCTTCTTCGCCAAGTTGTTTCACTTCCAGGTTCAACTCTGCATCATAATCCTAGAGTTAGGAATAAAGGAGTGAGCTACTACTGTTTGGTTGTTAGGCCTTGAAAAAATAAAATAAAATAGTGATTGCCACCTTGTAGAGTGATTATGGAACCAGTGGGGTGTGTGTGTGTGTGTGTGTGTGTGTGTGTGTGAGAGAGAGAGAGAGAGAGAGAGAGAGAGAGAGAGAGAGATAAAAACTCACTAGTTTCCCCAAATTAAAAAAAAAAAAAATGTGTTTTAACTCAGTATTCTGCTCAAAACGATATGCTTGATTTATTTCTAGTAAGTGGACCCATATTTTTCAATTTAATATTTCACCAGCTTTACAGTTTAACACTGTACCATTGACTATTATATTGTTTTATCTAAGATGAATGTACATAAAGATCTGGGATTTGGGGAGGAGCATATATTCAATAACGTCTCACTCTTGTCTGATTTTACTTTATGGACAAGAGTCCTATGAGTAAAAATGCAGTCATGATATTGATTTAAAGATTTTAAAACTCTCTCATCTTTATTAAAACCCCAACACACAAACCAACAAATCATTGTGGGCAGAGAAATGCTTCTGGCATTACTGGACTTCAGTTGGCACAAAATGGAGTCTTCTCTCCCTCACAATGAAGTCAGTTTTCAGATGACAAAGCCATTCACTTTTGCTTGTCACCTGTGACATAAGCATCACAACTGCATCACTATGGAGTCCCACAGAGAAGCCATTTTCCCAGTGGTGAGTGTAGCAATTATCATGGGTCCTTTATACATACACTCTCTATGGACTCTTTCTACGATCTGCCCTCCTTCCATCAGTTGATTTTGATTGCACTCCTGACCTCAAGACTTTCCAGTTTCTAGACCTTCCCTCAAATCTCAGTAAGGGCTCTGGCTAGCATTTATACTAACAGCTCAGCTGGGATTTTTCTCAGTAGTGAACCTCATGCTACTTAAGTATTCTTCACTGGGTAAATCCTCAGGAGTCACATACTGTGCTACAAACACAATGACTTGAGATCCAGTTCTCTTCCCAGTGAAAGACTTGACCTTTGTCTGGGACACGTGCATGTACAGCCACTCTTAGGCTCTCACATACTATTCAGTCAGACCAGCTCTTGGGCCAATGGAATGCTAAGAACAGGCTGACGTTTCTGGATTTTCTCCTGCACTCTACCCACTTGAAATGAGCCCACTGCCCTCCAGCCTTCTCTCCCTACTCCACAGCCCATTCTACATTAAAGGTCTATGCCTCCTTTCTGCAACAGCTACTCCAATCTCGGTCTCAAGCCTACGATGCACCTTTGGAAGCACTGAATCAACCACATCCTTTTAGATGGCTCTGCCATTACAACCGCCCCCTGTTCTCTGCACAGTTGCCCATGTGGACTTTCATCCAAAGCCAACCTGAATAATTTGGCTAGTTCTAAGCATCCGTTATTGCTGGTCCAACTACTGTATCAGCCCTCATGTATAGCATTTAGAACCCGAGCATACCACCTGAGGCATTTCTGGAAACCCCTCTCCCCTCCTTTTCCTTCCCACCCTAGGAGTTTGCCCCTTTACTCCACTTTAGCTTACTGCTCAGAGTGTAATAAAGCAAGCCTGTGTGTATATGGCCCATGCTAATGCTCAGATAATCATTTCATCTGTCATCTAAACCAGGAAGATTTTAAAGCAAAATGTGGTTCTATTAGTGGTCCTCTACAAGAGCAATAGCTACCAACTGGAACTGCCCCAGACAAGGTGACAATAAATAATCCACATTTGACAAGTCTACTGCACTAAGTTAAAAAAAAAAAAAAAGTACACTTATGTATCTTCCCCAGATTTCATTAGTAAGAGGTGCTGGACCAGTGACATGGGTCAGTGGGTATAGTGTTTGCTGGGCAAGCCCAAAGAACTGAGTTCACCATAAAGTTCTCCTCTGACCTCCACATGGACACCATGGCACCCAATAAATAAATAAACAAATCCAGGTCTTCATGCCCTCAAAAACCTGTCTTACTAGGCTTTTTTCTTTGAGGCCACCACCCAGCTCCTAAATCATGACGTGGAGACTTTAGTTTAGAATGCTCAGCCTAGCTCGGGCTCATTTCTGGAGAGCTCTTATGACTTAAACTGTTTCTCATCTACATTTCGCCCCCGGTTGTTTTACTTTCTTTGCTTCCGTATATCTCACTTTCCCTGCTTCTCCCGTCTGTCCGTCTGTCTGTCTGGTAGGTGCTGGGCTTCTTGCCCCAGGCATACCTCCCTCTTTCTGCTTGCTCTCTTCTCTTTTTTTTTGTTCTTTGGAGCCTAGATTTCTTCTCCTATTTATCCTCTCTGCCTGCCAGTCCCGTCTAGCCCTCTCCTGCCTAACTATTGGCTGTTCAGCTTTTTATTAGCCTTAGGCAAGCAAGGTTAAACAGATGCAACACATATTTACATAACTAAACACACATCCTTACATCATTAAACAAATGCAGCATAAACAAAAGTAACACACCTTTACACAGTTAAAGTACTATTCCACAGCATAAACAAATGTAACCCATCTTTACCCAGTTAAGAATTCCATAGCACCTGTCAGCTTATCAACTTCATTACACTTAATCAGTGTCCAATGGGCTGTGTTCTTTGGAGCAGAGACTATTGCTGCTTCTTTTCTTCACAGATTGTTTAGAAAGAGAAGTGTGCCTTATGCAATTCAAGCAGCATTGCCCACAGTTTCACATCATTACTTCCTAAGTAGCTATTTCATTTGAAAACGCCTCCATTTTACCTTGTGATAACACTTGGGGCTTTTCCAGATGTAACTAAATGAAACCCACTCATGTTATTTCGATGGTTCTTGGAATAGACTGCCAGAAGTTCCCGTTTCCTCTTACTGAGAGGAGGGTCCACCTCCCCAAGCCTTCTACCATTATTATTGCCTTAGTGCAGAAAAGAAACTAGTGGAATCTAGACTGAGATTGTCACTCATGTACCTTAAGTGATTGACAACTATCATCTCACTTTACTGTCCAAATACATCTAGGAAGTAGATATAATTAGCCTCTGCTTTATAGAAATAAATGGAGACAAAATAAAAAGTATTTTTGTTCAAGTTTCTCCAGCTACCAAATAATATATCTGGGATGTGGACCAACATATGCAATTCCCAAGTCTATATTCCCATTCATTAGACTAAACTATTATGTGCTATAAAAATAAGAAATGTTAAAATTTATGCTGAGGAACTCATAGTCTAAAAGGTACACGGGCTATATAAAGGCCAAATGGACAAATCACTGTAATATACTCTCTCAACTGATGCATCAAAACTACATGATGCTTGCTAGAAAAACACAGGTTAAGGCCAGTGGGGTATTTGTTCTGCTCAGGAAGAGAGTTAATGAATGTAACATTTGAACATAAGCAATGGAGGACTCTGTCAAGTAAAGAAAAGTGAGAAGTGAGCCAAAACCATCCCAACCATGGGTTGACAGGGAACATCACGGAGCCAATGAGAAGGAGGAATAGAGTTGAGATTGTAAAACCCCCTTTGAATCTTGGTCAAGGCCAGTATGGTCTACAGAGTAAGTTTCAGGACAGCCAGAACTGTTTCACAGAGACATGTTGTCTCAAGAAACAAAACAGATAACAATGAATAAATTTAAAAACAGGAAAAAGTTATAGAACAAGATCTCTTTGTTTGATAGACAGTAATTGCGGAAGTGTAAAGCATTTATTGGAGAGGAAAATGGGAAATTTTGAAGGCCAATTTGAATAGCCTTTTATTAATTTGAATCACATATAAAGAAAGCCTGAAATAAGACCATCATTATGGGAATAATAACCACGAGAGAAGGAGGAAGATGAGAAAAGGCTTCCCAATTTATGGCTACAAAGCAAAAAGTAGGAGCCTAGGGAGCGAGAATACAGCAAAGAAACTTACGGACTAAGCATAGGGTCTTAGGACCCACCAGCATGTAAACAAAGTTTATGGAGGCATAAAACCTATTAATGCCAAATTGACTAGCAGAGGATGGGCAAAGGAAACACCATGTATTAACCAAATAAGCTTACTGGTGCTCCTAAGATCTATGAAAAATAATTTAGTATTCCAGACTTTAAAAAGTATTCTTTCTGCTAGAATCAATTGTAAGAGTATTATTGCCAAAGAAAAAAGTTTGTAAAAACTGCAACATGGGGGTTAAACAAGTACCTTGCTCTGATGTATGAGCACTTACTCATCTCATAAGAAGCTGGAATGAAGATTGTGGTATTACTTTTCCAGGTGTGTGTAAGACATCCCTTATCCTGGCAATCAATAAAATACAGTTTGGGGACCCCTTTTTGGTTTTTTGTGGCAATATTCTGTCCTGTTGTACATGCTCTGTCAGGTCCATGCATACACTGGTCTGAAAATCCTTGGGATGTGCTGATGTGCTGTTAAATTAATGAGAGATAGAGGCAGACCACATCGGACATTGTGGTAAAGAAGCTAAAAATACATTCAAAGCCAAAACATTCATAATATAGTATCACATCTAGAGACTTTATTTGAGACCTCAATTAACATACAACCTCTTAAAACTTCCAAACTTAAACCTATAAAATATATGAGTTCAAGGGCAGCCTGCTTATGATGAAAGTGATAGGCTAGCCAGAGTTATATAGTTAGACCCTATTTCCAAAAACAGCATGTCAGGGGCATGCCACTTTAAGCCTAACTCACAGGAAGCAGGTGGATTCTCCCCTCTCCTTACACTCAAGTGAGTCAATTTTAGAAAAGGCAAAGATATCCAGCAGAGGACTGGGAGTCTTCACAGTCTCATTAAAGTTGCTGTCCTTTTCGTTGTTATCAGAAAGAATTAGGATGCTTGGTGGTGAACCCATCAGGGATTACATACAATGCCACATACACTGGGCCTGGAAAAAGACAGCCTGTGATTAGATTACATCCCAGCTACTGAGCAGACATGTATGTGGTCATGAACAAATAAGTTACTACAGATATTTGGCATGTGTGTTGACATATCTTATCCCAAGAGCATATTATACCCAATTTAGATATAGGCCCAAAGGGATCCTAGTGTGAAACCGGCTGATGTCATTGACTCAGGTGACGCCTGTAGTGTGAGGAATGGACATAGCACAGTGCAAACTTGAAAGCATTCTCTAGCAATGCCTTAAGGAAACAGCATGTGCAGGCATTTCTGGTGGTTTCCACGTGGGAGGGGAGTGCAGGCTCTGTTTTGGAGACTCTGACATATGAAACTCCCCTTTCACTGGGAGAGCTTCCCGAGTATGTGTTTAAAGTTTGACAGAGATCTTGTGAAATACGTCCTCTGAACAAAGCTGCTGCTGACATTCCACAGAGGTTTGTCTGTCAAAGGATCCCTTGCACCCTACACACTACATCTCACTTCCTTATCCAGAGCCTATTTTAAGTCAGATGTGGAAAGAAACACTCAGTGGGATTTGTACCAAGCTTCTTAACAAGACAGGCCTTGTGGGAATTAAACAGTGAGCATCACCTGTTTTATATTCACCAACTGGTTAAATAGTTTCATCAACCAAAATTTCTTAGTATCTGTAATAGGCTGGGTCTGGGTGATGGAGGGGAGTGAGTGTTCACTGTGACTTTGGTTTTAGGAAGGGCATAGTTTTAATTGTTGTGAAAGAGCTGTAGACAAACAATTAAAATGTAACATGGTAGACTGGTGATGGATCAGTTTTTAAAGTGATACAGAGGAGAGCATAGGACTAAGTTGTGCCAGCCCACTGTACTTGCCTCAGTAGTTCTGAGTAGTAGTTTAAGGCCTTGAGTTGCTGCGTTACCTTCATATTATGCAAGGAAAAATTCCTCCCATAGAAATTTCCTTACCTTCATACTCCAATTGTGTCTTTCTGATTTGGTTTTCTGGGTCGTGAGATGTACACCTGATGAAGGTGTAGTTGCTCTGCTAAGGCATCCCCACAGCCATCAATGATGATGAGAAACTGCCGCACATCAGTAGTCTGTAGAAGAAAGGTCATTGTTAAGAATGGCCAAGCAATAAAGAATTTCTGCCATGTAATAGTTTTGCATGGCTCATATAAACACATTTAAGTATAATGAATATGTTATGGAAATAAATACTGGAAAGTTACAAGAAAAAGTATATTTTAATGCTTCACACAACTGACAAAAGAAAATTGTACCTCAGCACTGAATTTTTAAGATGTAATCTTTCACTCTGAAAATGCCAATATCAACTTTAACAGAAGCAAAGGAGGCATAGAGGGGAAAAAATCAATATACTTCTTTCTTAAGCTCCTCCATAGCAAAAATGTTCTTTCTTTGAGGAGTTGGAGAAGATCAGAACGGCTTTTGGGGAGCGGAGGGAAGTGTCATGTAGGAAGTTCAGAATGTTTTAATAAAATTCAAAGTAGGGGCTTTCAGCCTTGTTGTGAATAGAGATTTTAAAAAGATCATAACAAAAGATCTTCAATCCTAAATAATAATATAAAACAGTGCCGGGGCGGTGCACGCTTGCAATCCTAGCACAGCATCACTGGGGTCAAGGCCACCTTGAACAGGGCAGGACTTTTTTTCAAAAGCAGAAAACAAAAATGAAACAAAGTGGGAGCAAACTAACGGACTGAGTGAGCCAGAAGAAATAACCAGACACCGTCTTACTTTGACTTGAATGAGCAGTTTTCTCAGGGAAGGGATATCTCAGCTGGTTCTCCCAAGGACAATCACTTATTACCTGCTTGACTCTGGCAAAGACATATTCTATCTCTGAAAACTAATTCATGCACTAATAAAAATAATGTGTCTTCCCAGGCTGGGTGGCTCAAGCCTGTAATCCCAGCTATTTGGAGGCTGAGGCAGGAAGATCATAAATTTGAATCCTACATAGGCCATTTAGTGAGATCTGCCTCAAAAAAGGAAAACAAAAACAGGGCTAGAGATGCAGCTCAGTGCAGGTGTGAGGCCCTGGGATCAGTCTTCATGACACAAACCAAATGTGCTTCTTAAGGCAGTGGTGGCTTTGCTTTACCTCCTCTCTCTCTGCATTAAGGGGACTGGAGTAATGCAGATTACCCACAAAATGGAACAGGATGCTTCAAGAACAACTGTCACTCAAGATTGCCTTCATGTTGAGACTTGGGAGGAACCACAAAGCTGCATTATAAAATATTCAGCACATTTACTCTCTCATCTCAACAGAAATAGAGTATTGGAATATACTTAGAGGATTAAGTTGATGCCTTTTCTTCAGTAACACCCCTGCTCTCTAAATAGCAATGCTTTCTATTTAAAGTAAAGACCAAACTGGAGTCACATCCCGCAATAAATTCCTTGTCTCTCTGTGTTCTGTTACTGTGCATTGCTCTTGTAAGCAGGCTATGGCAAATCCAAGCTGTGCTAAGATGGGGGGAGGGGGGCAATGTTAACTCTTTCTGGACAAGTTAAGGCTTCACAGTGCTCAGAAATTGACAAAAGTATAAGTCTTCACATGTTCCCTTTGAGGCCAATGCCTTGTATTTTGTAATCTTAGAACTCTTAATTTAAGGAGTCAGTTTTGCTTAGCTATGAGGTCTTGATCAGGTTACTAAAGGAGCTACCATTCAGTTTCCCAATCTATAAAATGCGTTTTATAAAATGTTTTCTAAATCTCTTCATTCTTCTAAATGTCTCACCCAGTCATAAACTTCCAGGACATATTTTATCTTCTGTGATCACATAAGCAATAATCAAATATTGATAAGTTAGTGATATTTGTATGTTTGTATGACATATAAGCTGCCAAGGAAATCATGATTTAAGACCAGGTCTGGATTAAAATTCTTTAGAGAAGCTGGAGGGATGGCTTAGCAGTTAAGAACATTTGTTGCTGTTCCAGAGGACCTGAGTTCAATACTCAGAATCCACATGGCAGCTCACAACTGTGTGCAACTCCAGTTTCCAATGCCATCTTCTGGCCTCCATGGCACCAGACACAAATATAGTGCACAGACATACATGCAGGCAAAACACCTATACACATGAAATAAAATAATCTAACAAAGATTTAAAGACTATTTAGAGATCTATAAGTGCCAGGAAAAATTAATTTTGACTAGATTCAAATACCTCCATGACACTAAAGCATAAAACCATGATTCTGTTTGTTGAGTAGTTGAATTCCATCTGGCCCACAGAGGCTTGCTAGCCAAGTCTCCAAGGGACAGCAGTTTCTTGTCATTTAAATCATCAGGATTGACATGTACATTGTGCAATTGCCTCTTCATGCTTTTTCTCTGAGTTTGCATTGTTAGTCATGTTGTTTTTGATCTAAGGAAGGAATAAAGAGTGGCTTAAAGTCTAGAAGTCAGCACCTTGAAAATGAAACAAAGAGCTGATGAAGCTTCTCCCTGAATCTGTTCTAACATATAGTTAAAACATATAGTTCTAACATATAGATTTCCCATGCTCCTTGAGTACAAATCTGAATCAGCTTTTAAATTAATAGGCTGTTAGAGCCATTTTGGTTTGCAGGAAATCTTAGTGAAACAAATAATGAAAGTTACCATATGCTCTCCCAATGGCAAGCATACACATCTTCCATTGGTGACTCTACCACCAGAGTGGTACATTTGTTATAATAAAGCTACTGAGGCACATTATAGGGCCCATGGTTTATATAGGGGTTCTCTTTTTGTATTAGAGTTTGTGTAAATGTATAATGACCTGCATCTACCGATAGAGCATCAAAGATAAAATGTCTTACCCTGTAACATCCTTTGCACCCAATCTTTTAATCCTTCTCCCTAACAGAAAGCCTGGGACCTGTTGATTTTCTTCTTCATCTTGTTTTTCTCAAGATGGCATGTTGTTGGAATCACAGAATGTGTAGTATTTGGGTGTCTTGCACTAAATACTATGCCCTAAGTTGTCCTCTAGGCCCTTTCTTTTTTAAACATTTTAAAGTTATGTATGCATGTGTAGGGGGTGATGAATGTGTGAACGCCATCATAGCCATATCATAGAATCTAGGTGGAGATCAGAGGGCAATCTCTCAGAGTTGGTGCTCTCTTTCCACCATCGGTTAAAGAATCAAATTCACGTGGTCAGGTTTGTACAGCAAACACTTAATCATTTCATAGGCTCCCTTCATGCCTTTTCACACTAGATTGCTCATTTCTTTATAGTTTGGAATAGCAATCCATTATTACATGTCTGCTGGTTACATGTTTACTCTTATCTATACAACTTAATTGCTTACAAATTTTATTTGTGTGCGTGTGTTTGAAAGTAGCTTTGTCCATACACATGCACATACACACACATATTTTTCATGTTTTCAATTGATTTAGGCAAATACCAAGGACTATAATCACTAAACTTTATGATAAAGGCACATTTAGGCTTATAACAAACTGCCAGGTTGGTGCCTTGCATTTCCATCAGCAGTATATGAGCATTCCCTGTGTTCAACATCCCCGCCAGGACTTGTCAGGGCTATGGATTTGGCCATTTGGATTATCAGGTCAGGTTATCTCATTTTAACTGCTAATTCCCTAATAACACATGCTTTTCACATGTGTCTCTGTGTCTTTTTGTTGAGGCATCTATTCAGGTCTTCCCTTTCTTTTGGGATATATATTTTGTTATTTTTGAGTTCTAAGAGATCTTTGTATATTTTGAATAAAAAATGTTTATTAAATGTGTTTTTATAAATATTTTTCCTCAGTTGGTAGAATGTCTCCTTTTTCTTTTAATGTTGTTTTTCACAATGCAAAAATTTTCAACTTCAATGAAGCCTGGCTTTAGATATTGACACATCCAATAGCCTGTAAGATTTCTCTCACATTACTTCCTAGGAATTTTATAGCTTTGTATTTTTACATTTTGATCTGTGATCCATTTTTTTTTCCTTCAATTTCTATGAGAGGCATAAGGTTTGCATCTGGCTTCACTGTTTTACATATGGATGTCCAATTATTTGAGAACACTTCATTTTTCATTATTTATAAAATATTTTATGCTAAAAATCTGTAATCAAACCCATAAAGTTAAGACCTTATATATTTAATACAGTGTGTTACCCCCATATAAATGAGGTTATAAATATTAACCTCAAAGTTTCTAGTCCAAAATGGCTGTTCATTTCTGTATAATGCCAGCCCAACACAGCAAACCAGAGCAGTTTTTACCCCAAAGTTAATAGTATAGCTAATGTTGTCATAACTTTTATATATTTATATATATAATTTTAATATATAATATATGAAACATTGAATACATGTTAGTCAAATCACATATGTGAGAGGGAGAGAGAGAATAGCCTAGACCATCTATTTGCTTCACTGCAGTGCCTTTGCTCATGTATAAAGATCAGCTGCCTACACATACATGAGTATACTCTGGGATCCCTATCTTATTCTAAATACCCATTCTTTCATAAATAAAACACTGTCTTTATTGGTGTCATCTTAACCTATATATTGAAGAGGTTAGATAGTACCAGACCTCTCACTTCAATCTTCAATGTTGGTTAGTCATCCTTGACCTCTTGTCTCTTCAGATAAATGATAGAATCAGTTTATCAGATACCCATGAAATGGCTTCACTGGCAATGCTATTGAGATTCCATTGAAGCTATCAATTATGGAAAGAAATGATATTTTGAGAATATTGTCTTATTTTCCATGGAGTTGTAGTGTCTCTCCTTCACTTAGCTATTCTTTGACACATTTCCTCATGTTAATGTGGCTTAGATTTTATTTGGGGGAATGAAGTAGTTAAACTAAGTAGGAATGTGTTCTGGGTTTTACATCCTGCTTGTTTATTGCTGGCATCTAGGAGACAACTTTTACTTTGCTTTGGTTTTGTTTGGGTAGTGAGGAGTGAGCACAGGATCTTATATATGCAGTTCAGGGTTTGTCTGTAGAAGGGCTGCTTAGCAGAAATTTGTGGTGGCCATAGTGCATCTGTGGGCATTAGCTGTGACCTACTGTGCTTTCTTTATCTGTAGCTGAGCCTATCCTGGCTTGAGAAGCTTTAGATTTTATTTTTTATATTTCATGTATTTTAGAGAAAAGAGAAGTTTTATTACTGTATGGGTTTTTTGTTATCTATTCTGAATGTTTTGCTTTTTATATAATGTTTGATATTGATTTTCAAAAAACAATAAAAAAGAAAAATATCATGATTATTATTTTATGTATGTAAATGTTTTGCCTGCATATATGTCTGGACATCTGTGTGTCTGGTGCCCATGAAGGCCAGAAGAAGGCATCTGATTTCCTGGAACTGGAATTACAGGCACTTTTAAGTTACCGTATGGATGCTGGAAACTGAACCTGGGTTGTCTGGAAGGGAAGTCAATGCTCATAACTGTCAGGTCATCTCTCCAGCCCCAGCAATTGACTGCTGTATATTAACTTTATATTTTAAATACTTGTTTAATTAATTCCAAAGTTTTTATTTTGGAGAATTTTGGGCTATTCTTCCAGATTTTCTATGCCAACATTTTTTCCATATTCTTTATATAAGTTGAAAACAATTTTTTTCTTTCCCAATATCTATACTTTTTATTCTTAGACTGATTGCATTTCTAGGTCTTGTAATATAAGACTTAAAAGCAATGTTAAAGTGGGGATATTTTGTTCTTTTCCTAATCTTAAGGGAAAAAAGTTTGTTTATTTTCATTATATACAATGTTAGCTATAGAATTTTTGTAGCAACTCTTGACTACATCAAGGTTTTCCCATCTATTCTAAATATAAGTGTTAAGTGTTTTTTATATATCTTTGTATGTTTTGACATTTTCTTTCTGTAGCCTGTTGACATGGTGAGCAGCTGCAATTAATTTGCAGTTATTTAATTAAATTTTCATTTCTTGAATAAAACATGTTTTAGATTTTATCTTTTCTTAGATGTTTTTGCTTATTTTATTTGGGCAATAGGGGTTGAACTTGGAGCTTTCAAATACATGCTTTGCCATTACATTACTTCCTCTCTCCTATGATTGGCTTGGTAGCTAAAGTTTTATGATAACTCTCTCTCTCTTTCTTTCTCTCTCTCTCTCTCTCTCTCTCTCTCTCTCTCTCTCTCTCTCTCTCCCTCCCTCCTTCTCTCTCTCTCTCTCTCTCTCTCTCTCTCTCTCTCTCTCACACACACACACACACACACACACCTATACAAACACATACATGGATACATGCCTGATCACACACACTCACAGAGTTATGAGAAATATTGGTATGTAGTTTTATATTCTTAAAGGATAATTTTCTGTTTTGGTTCCTGGGACAGTGTTGAGTTCATGTTCCTATATAAAGGAAACTATCACTTTTATCTGTTTCTCAATAAAAGAAACTTTTAAAAGTATGTGGAATTTCCCCCTAATAATGCAACAGATTTTCTACTATATATCCATCATTTTAGAAAGCAGCTTTTGAACTTCTGCTTTTTATAATGAGAGAATCCAGGAATTGAATGTGAAGCTTTCTTTTATTTAACAAGGAAAGAAAACATGCTTTGGAAATTTTGGTCATTTCCAAAATGCTTTAGGAATCTTTTTCTTCTTTTCAGAAAATTCTTCCCATGACTTATTTAGTTAGTGGGATACGGTGTCTAACACCCTGCCATAGACTTTCCATTATTTCTTTTAAACGTATTTGAATATTATTCCTGTAAATATATCCAAGTATTATATTTTGTAACTACAAGCCAATGTTCCCTTTGTTAGCACTTTTGAGTCTCACATAAATATATTAAGTCACATTTACCAAGTACTATCTGAAAATATTGTGAATCCTTATAAAATATCTTGTTCAAGAAATTGCCTTTGTTAAATCTAGAAAATAATAAGGAGAATTCTGTCTCTTGACATTATAGAACTTTGTGTCAATTTGATATAATAAAATGTCACAGGTTTTTATTTTTAGTTGTGTCCTTGTATATGTATATGTGTGTGAGCATAACCTACAGATGCTAGAAAAGGGTGTCAAATCCATAACCAAATAAGAAACAAATAAAGAAATAGTCAGATGCAGAATTATAAACGAAACAATCTTTGTCTTTTATTTATCATTTTGTAACATTTTTTCTGTCAGTATTTATGTGCAAACCATGCATGTTTACAAAATTTTACTGAGGAACTTTTTTTTATTATGTAGTGCTGCTGAAGACAGGATCCAGGGCCTTGTACATGCTAAACAAGAACTCTGCTATTAGGCTTTATTCCAAGTCCTTAGTAAGCAATTTTTTAAAGCCAAAAGTATTTTTGCATTTATTTTCTTGTTCTTAAAAATTTGGCTTTTATGATCTATATCCCGATTCCAATGATACACTTCTCACTTCCTTGGATACATTTTTCATGTTGGTGCCAGGGACTTGTAGTGTTTTCTCAGACTTTTGTTCACATTTACAGTGTTTGCAATGACAATGCAATGGAGGGGTGGCCAGAATGAGAATGTAGGAGGAAAAGATCTTGAGGGGACTTTCTCAAAGGCCAGGGTTAGTAGAGGAAAAAGGGGATGTCTTCATCCTTTCCAGCATGCAGAGCAATCTAAAGCAAACAGAGGTCCAGTGGAGAGTGGCAGCTGAAGGCCGACTTAACTGTTCCTTTCCTTCCTTTCCCTACACTTCCCTCCCCGCTTTAGCTTCTGTGTTTCAATGCAGAGTCCTTCCCTTAGAAGGAACAGAAATCCATCTAAATTCATTGACATAAGGTAAGTCATTTCTCAAAAGACCAAAACTGGTCAGCATCATTAACGAGGGAAATGCAAATTAAAACCACTTTAAGAATCACCTTATACCTATTAGAGTTATGATAATGATGATTATTTAGGTTGTAAACAATAAAAAATTATTTCTCACCATTCTGGAGCCTAGAAGTCTATGATCAGGATGTTGCAATGTCAGTGTTTGATGAAGGCTCATATATGAGTCTATTATTTTTAAATGTCATAAAGCTAGTGGGTATTGAAAAAGATGTGAAAAAAGAGACCCCTGGCACACTATTGGTGGGGATATGAATGAATACAACCACCACTGTGGAGCTCAATACAGATATCCATCAAAAGTTAAAAACAGAGCTGCCACAGGACCCCGCAGTTCCGCAACTGGCAGGTATCTGGAGGAAATTAAGTTTATTGCTGTGATATTTGTATTCCCATATTCATGAGATACCATTCACAATTGCTCAGACACAGACTCAATGTAAGCGTCCATCAGTGAGCAAGTGCCTAAGAAAATGCCTTGTCCTTATATACAAGGAAATACCAGTTAGCCATAAAAGAAAGTGCTGACATTTACCAAATCATGAAGAATCTGGAGGATATAAAGTTATATGGAATAAGCCAGACATGGTAGCACAAAATGACTAAAGCTACAAATCCTGCCTGCCGGGTCAAAATAGTGATAGGTGGTTCCTCATGGAATCCTTGCAGCCAGCCACGCCTGCCTCCTTGGGTAGCTTTGTTGACAGCTCCATGTGGCTGCTGTGTCAAGTCAACATACAGTACCCAGAACAAAGAGCACCTGGAGCTTCACTTCCTTTCTGTCTGTGGCACCCAGATTCTCCTGAAGACACAGCGCCCACACAGGCTTTCCCAGGGCTCCCCTTCCAACTCATTTAGCAAGCTCTCACAGAATTCACAAACTTTGCACTTCACTTAACGCAGGTGTATTCTAGTCACATGAATTTGGTACAGTACTTTCTTTTTTATATAAGCTGATAAGTGCAAAAGCAATTCATGGCAATCTCACAGGCCCTTCCCTTCCTAATTTTCTGGTATTTTCAGCTTCCTGGTTAAGGAGAGGGTGAAATTCCTTCATTTTAAGCCACAAATTTATCCTCATTTCCAACATCTCTTTAGCTATTTAGATATTTCAATCCATGTGAACTGTTAATTTGCTTATAAAGATATTCCAAAACTACTTAATTCTGATTAAAAACTTTTCCTAAAAGGTCCTAAATTTGCCTATTTTTCAGATGACCTTTTTTCCCCTATGCCCTATACTCTACTCTCCAGAGAGCCCATATTCCAGTGCCCTACACCACAGAAAACACAGTCACAGAGCCCCTCCTCAGAATTTCATTGTCAATCTGGTTACTCTTTTTTTCTTTTTAATTTTTAAATTTATTTTTATTTATTTTATTTTTTGTCGAACAGTAAGTGATTATTTTGCACTCTAAATTGGGTTGACAGGACACTTGAAAATCCAGGGAGGTCCCAGGAGCTAAAGAAAGTGTGAAAGGTTAAAGCTCATCCCCATCCTGTGTGTGTGTGTGGAGAGAGAGAGAGAGAGAGAGAGAGAGAGAGAGAGAGAGAGAGAGAGAGAGAGGTTTACAGAGATCACTTTTCCTCCTGTAGAAGATGGTGCTGATCTTTGTTATAAACATACACAGCTAACCTGTTTATTCTGTTTCCTTGAAAAGGGAATCACCTCTGTCTGAAACAAAACCCTCACAGTTCGGCAGCCACACTGTTCATTTGTTTAATTACAAATCTTATTTTTACCAACACTCAAGGGCCTATTAGGGAAAGTGAATTTTTAGAACTCTAACAAATAAGCAAATCTGTCCTTGGCTCACAGACACAGAACTTCTATATTGTTGGTACAAAAAGAAAAAAATATTTATCGCACCTGCACACAATTCCATTTCATCCAGGTAAATGTATTTTGTGGAGAAATAACCTGATTCTTGATAGGTTAAATTATAACTAGAATTTTGTGTGAGGGAGTTAATGTATGTACACTCCATAATTTTTTGATGATAGTATTTAATTTCACTTGATGCTTCAAAATGGCTTTAAAATGGAAAAAAAAAAAGTTTTTAAAAACGAGAGAAGTAGGCAGGGAAGCCTCAATGCCCAGCAGGTGAGGGAATGCCTGGAAAGCAGGCATGGGAACCCAGCAGAACTCTGATGCTGGAAACCACTCAGAGGCTTTGTAGTGAATTCTCCCAAATTTCTAACAGAAGAATAGAGCCCAATCTTATCCAGTTTTTTTTTTCTTTCTTTCTTTTTTTCCATCCCCTCTGAGACAGGATTTCTCTGTGTAGCCCTGGGCTGGCCTGGAACTTGCTCTATAGACTAGGCTGGCCCAAACTCAGAAACCTGTCTGCCTCTGCCTCGTGAGCGCTGAGATTAAAGGAGTGTACTGTCACCAACCAGACCCAAATTTTTCATATATGGACACAGAAATAATCATTTCCCAATGTGCTTATGAGGCCAGTAAAACCTACATAACAAGGCTCAATAATATTTAAAGAAATCTTCCCCTCACTCCACATTCCATCCAATCCTCAAGGGAGTAGAGCTAACATATCTAATTGAGGCAGGACCCATCCCCTCCTGTAAGGGATTGTTTTAACCGTCCTGGGTTTTTTGTTCTTCCATATGACATTGAGTATTATTCTTTCTAGGTCTGTAAACAATTGAGTCAGAATTTAATGGGGATTGCATTGAATCTATAGATTGCTTTTGGTAAGATTGCCATTTTTATTATGTTAATCCTAGGAGCATGGGAGATCTTTCAATAGTCTGATATCTTCTCCAATTTCTTTCTTCAAGACTTGAAGTTCTTGCCATACAGGACTTTTATTTACTTGGTTAGAGTTACCCCAAGATACTTTATATTATTTGTGGCTTTTGTGAAGAGTGTTGCTTTCCTGATTTTTTTCACAGTCCTTTTATCATTTGTATATAAGAAGGCTATTGATTTTTTTTTTTTAGTTAATCTTGCATCCAACTACTTTGCTAAATGTGTTTATCAGCTGTAGGAGTTCCCTGGTAGAATTTTTGGTGTTGCTTATGTATAGTATCATGTCACCTTCAGAGAATGATACTTTGACTTTTCCAATGTGTATCTCCTTGATCTCCTTTTGTTGTCTTATTGCTCTAGCTAGAACTTTGAGTACTATATTGATATGGTGAGATGTTTGACAATAATAAAAGATGAACTACCAATATATGCAATGATAATGATAATTTCTCTGAACACAAACATTAGCATAGAAGACCACACAGATTTATTCCTATGCTGAGTATTACTTTCTATGATTATTGTGCTATGACAGAACACGCCATCCAAATGCAACTTAGGGAAGAGTTCTTATTTGTCTTATAGGTTACAGTCTGTCACTGATGAAAGCCAAGGCAAGAACATGGAGCAAAAATAGTCAAGAACACTGCTTACTGGCTTGCTTTTATGGCTTTCTCACAACCCAGCCCACCTGCCCAAGAGTAGATCCAGCTATGATGGGCTGGGCCTCCCCACATCAATCATTAATAAAGAAAATATCCACACAAGATAACAATCCAGACTGATGGAGAAAATTCCTCAGCTGAAGTTTCTTCTTCCTGGGTGACTCTAGTTTGTGTCAAGCTGCAAAAAAAAAAAAAAAAAAAAAAAACAAAAAAAAAAAAACAACCAGTATATTCATACCCTAGAAAACCACCTTATCTCTGAACTTCAATGCCTAAGCTTTCCCTTTTAAAATTCTAATATGCATCTACTTCTAAGAACAGTTATCATATAGAGCTAATAACTAAGATCCTGGTGGTGAGGTGGTGTGGCCACGTTCTTATGTGGATTTTCTATCCCTGTCACCAGGGGAAAATATTTCACCAGCAATTGATACTATGTACATATGAAATCCTAACTTACATTGTTCCCAGCATGCCTATGTGTTGGAGATTCCACAGACTACCCAATCTATCGTCTAAGTGTAGGTAAACACTTGTCTCTTGCTTTTGTATCCTTTTCTGTTGCTGTGATAAAGTAGTCTGATAAAGTTTGCTTTCACAAGTCACAGTGGCAAGAACCACTATTGCACCAGTATATCTTATAAGAAGATCATTGTTGTAGATTGTGAGATGTATAGCTGGTTGATACTGACCTTACTTTTCTCCCTGATGTGCCTGAAGCGTGTCTTCTGATGTGTATGCTGTGAATACCATTGAACAATAAAGGAATTGTTTTGGCCTATGGCAGAGCAGCTTAGAAACAGGTGGGAAATCCAAGCATAGATACAAAGAAGGGCAGAGTCAGAGGAGACATGATCCAGCCACCTCCAAAGCAAGTATAATGCAATACAGGTAAGCCACAGGCCATGTGACAAGACAGATTAATAGAAATGAGTTAAGATGGGAGAGCTAGCTAGCAATAAGCCTGAGCCATAGGCCAAACAGCATGTAATTAATATAAGCCTCTGTGTATTTATGCGGGACTGCAGGTCTGCAGGTCCTGACCTTGTGTCAGATTGGGTCAATAATAAAAGTTGAATTACCAATATTTCTTACTACAATTAGAGCCCAACATGAGGCAATGAAGAAGCCTTTAAAAAAAAAACCCGAATACACAAACTCAGAGAGCATTGGTCTCACTAATGCCTGCAGCAGTGAGAGACTCATCTTCCAGTAGCTGCCTTTGAGATATAGCTGGCCACCATATGCCATGAGCTAAGCAGCATGATCAGTTTCCACAGTCCCTCTCACAGGCTTTGATATAAAGAGGCTTCTCCCAGCCACTGCTTTTGAGTTTAAAAGCATGCCTGTAGGCTTAAAAACATAGCTCCATGATACTTAAGGCTGCTTTCCAAAGTTGGGAAGGTAAGCATCATTGTGATACCTCCATCATCTTGAAAAGCTGAGCAGGGCAAAGCCAGCAGCCAAAGTAATGCTTTACAATTTAACATTTTAAAAATAGTTCTAGTTTTAAAATGATTAAAGATATGCAATAAAACAGACTCAAATAAAAAAAAATAACCTCTAAGCGAGTTACAATGTGTGTCAAATATGCATAAACTTAAAAAAAAGATAAAATGGTCCTTAAAATATTATAAAAATAATAAGCCACATAAAAGTAAAAAATACACAAAAAGTCTATATTATGTCTACTATTGTGTTTTATTTTAATTTTTTAACTATTAATGAACTACTGGCAAAAAGACATTTGACTATAAGGGCTACTAAGTTAAACCAACATATATATTTTAAAGATATCTTGACTTTAAAATTTAAATTTAAGAATATGATACTTTAAAAAAGTCAGTTTTGTTTCCACAAAAGATGATAATCTGTAGATTGCTTCCAGACTAATATAGTTTTATCAAAAAGATCCCCTAAAAAAATCTATGATAAAAAGAGATGGCCACATCACCTTTAAGGGGGCTGACTAAGATGATTCAGCCTCAAGACCCCATAAGATTACCAATGCCCCTAAATAACAGCAACAAAATAATAAAAAGCTATGCACAAATTTCCAAAATATTGTTTATAAATATTTGTTTTCATTATCAATGGTTAATAGTCATAGTCAATTTCTTTCTAAAAAAAGAAAAACATGATGTAAAAATAATTTAAATAGATTATTAAATCTACTTTAATCCAAAAAAACTGTTAATTTCAAAATATTTTACATTGATATAAATTTTAGTTTATTAATACAAATTTGAGGTCAATTTTGTTATACTATATTTATATTTCTACTTTTGTTTAAAGTATTATGTTTATATAACTCATTTAAAACTATAATGCATAATTAAAAATACAAATTAGTAGTCATCTACGATGACCAAACTTACAGTCATGTTAGTTAAGTTTTTTAAATATACAAAGATACATTTCAATTAAATAAATAATCTTCAAACACTTCAAAGACCTACAAAATATAACATTTAAAATATTTTAAAAGCTTAGACTTTTCTAGACAGTGAGACAGGTCTGTTCCTGGCAGCACAAATCTACTTCAAAAAGATGATGGGTGTCAAAGAAACTCATGTAGAGTTTGCTTTCTTTGCAGCAAAACTTAGCCATTAGACAAAACTGCCTCAAAATATGTTATATAAACTAGACATACAAGATCCATTAAAAAGTGACCTCTAAACTTTCACAAAACCAGCCAAAATAGTCCTTTAGGTTCCTGCTTCACAGAAAAACTGTCAGACATTCTAAAAGACACAAGTGTCTGTGGGTCCTGACCCTGGGCCAGATGAGTCAAAAACTTCTTACTACAGTCTTCTACCATTAGTCAGGAGGAAAAAAGCTCCTAGTTGGGGACTAGCTCAATTTCTGCACATCCAATGACCTAAGTAAGCTGTGTCTTCAGCTATAGAGCCTTACCATCAGGTGTTGCAGAGTAATCAATAGCCTTGGCAATGTCAGGTTCAAGATGCTTCAAGGTGGAGGTATTGTTTATGAGACCCCTTTGGCTAACACCTCAACAAGATGTAATCCATTCCTGGCACTGGAGGCTTTATTTGATGGCATAAGATATCTAGCTGGGGCATTGTTTTCCCTATTATATGATGACTCCATTTAAATTTCTTTCATATATGCTTCTATTTTTGGAGGCTTTTACAAAAGCAGGTTTCCATATGCCTTTTAAAAGATCTCTAGTGTCAGTTGCCCCCCCCCATATTCCCTCCTGTTGTAAGATATGGCCTGGCCCATGACCCATTTGGATTTTTTATATGGCTCTTCTTCGGGGGTTAGATGGAGACTAACTGACCCTGCCCTCTTTTTATTTGTCTTTATTTTGATTTTTTGTTTATTGCTATAGTGTTTGCCATGGGCTAAAACAGCTATTTTATTTATAGCATTAGATATAGAAAACAGTTTTACCACACCCTCCTTTGCCCTTTCTGCTCGCCCCCTGCTCCTCATGTACACCTCCTATTCCACTTTATCTCTTCATAACACTACACTCTAGCGTTCTCCTTTTTCATATGCTCTTATATAGTTCAAAAAGCCAGTCTAGGGAATAGTGACAGCCACAGTGGGTAGGTCTTCCCACCTCAATTAACATAATCAAGATAATTTACCAGAGACAAGCTCACAGGCCCATATGATCTAGACAGTTCCTCACTGGGAGTCCCGTCCCAGGTGATTCTATAATGTGTCCAGTTGACAATTTAAAATTCTAACATTTATATCTATCTTCCCACTAAAAAGGTTTTTTGTAGATTATTTCTATTATGTTTAATGACATGAGAGTATTCACAAAATGTAGTAAATAAAATATATTTCTCTCAGCTTATTTTCACATCCATACTTGACATTAGTTAAACCAACATCCTGATATATACAGTTTTCATGTTCCAAATTACAATGATTTTAGCTTTCTTTTCATGAAAAGGAAAAAAAAATAGAAGTATTCCAAAATGTCTGGAGAAGAGTTTCTTCGTTCTCAGGTGAGAGGCACAGCATTTGGTTCATTATGAAATCCTTGCTAGGTTCATTCAGTACCTTAATCTTGCATGACAAGATAATTAAGGTAGAAATGTACGAACATTTTCTACTTCGGACAGATGCATATGGGATTAATTAAGAATAACAAAATCAAATCATTTCCAGTGTAAACAAGGGAGGTATTACCAAGTAGTCACCAGCAGCCAAGGCCCAGCTCAGCAGCAGGAAGTGAATAGACTTGAACAGATCTGTGTATGGGAAGGATTTGAATATTTCCAGCTGAAGTTCACATATGTGGGCACTGATAACTGTTCAAGCCCAAGGGCAGTAAGAAGGATTAATGACAAGAACCACCAGAAATAATAGGTTATATTTCAGCAAGTTACATTGGGGAGAACCTCTGAAGTTTTAAATCCTTCCCATCTTTGCAAATTCTCTGTGTGCTTCTGAATTCTCTGTCCTCCCCCACCTCCCGCTCCTTCTCACTTCTGTCTCTCTTGCCTCCTTTCCAGCTTCCCTCCACCACCTTCTCTCCACGCACCGCCCCTTCCTCCCTTTTCCTTTCTCTCTCTCTCCTTTTGCCCTCTCCTTTTTTCCTTCCCTCGCCCCCTCCCATTCATGCCCCCCTATGAAAATATCCTGTGGCTTGGGGCTGTCTTGTTTGTCTGAATTCTGCTGTTTCTATTGGTAGAAGGGCTGGCTCTTAGCCTTTAGCTTTCATCTGAATGTTTAATGCCATCCAGCGACATTTCAGTTTTCCTCACTATTTTCCCATCCTCCCCCACGGCGCTGGTGAATTGGAGCTGACAGTAAAGCTTCTCCCACTTGTATCTCATCCTAATGCACAGTCCTTGTCTGCCTCGGTGCTCTGTCAGTCACTGGAGCTCGAGTCCTCCCAACCTGCTGGGAACTGAGTGGCCAGCTCCAGACCTCTGCTCTGTCACCTGTGATCTCTCACAGCTCTGGCAGACACAGGATAGGCATACAAGCATTAAACTGTGACAGAGCTGTGAGATAAACTGAAGTGCTGACAGCAGGCCCTGAGGGCTTTTCTGTGAGGTGGAAGAAAGAACATCAATGAGTCCATGAGGCCAATATAGACACAGCCCCGAAAGAGGCCTTATCCTCTGAACTGAACTCTATACATCCCTGCAAAGAACACAGACGCCATTCAGAGCTTATCTAAATTTATGGTCCAGAACATAGGCCAAACCTTTCCCATTTGCTTTGAAAAGCATCCCAAATCAATACAATTCTAGAAATTGTTAAGTATTATTAATGAGAAAGGAATTAAGAAAGGAAATCATAGAATCACCTACAATTGTGTTTGATCTTGGACTCTGCATTAGATAATGTTTTCTGAAGCCCAGCCAGAAAACCTCCCAAACAACTCCTTAGTTATGTACTATCTTCTAGATTGAGGCCAGAATCCCAGAAATAGGTGGTTTTAATTCCATTCTAGGCACTTAAAAATCTTTAATGACAATATGAAATCCAATGGGTATTTTTAAATTCCTGCTTTGGAGATATCAATACCTTTCTCTCTTGGGCTTTCTTTCTTTTGATTTATTATAGAACTAAGTATCATGTTACCAGTACTTGATACTTAGGCAAAATACTTTATACTTGTCTGTCTAGAAATAAGGTTTACCAGAGAAACAGAACACACACACACACACACACACACACACACACACACACACACACACACATACACATACATACACACACACACAGAGGACATTTTAGATTGGCTTACACAGTACTATCTGCACAGTCCAACAATAGTTGTGTCATGCTGGAGAGACCACTGAGAAGCCATAGTTTCTCCTTCTACAAGTATGGCTGCATCTGCAGTCCCTCTCTGGCAGTAAAGGACTGAAGGATTCCTGGAGAATTGTTGTTCTCTCCAGTTCACCTCAGAAGCTGGTGTCTGACATTTATCAAATGAATGCAGGAACATCACCAGCAGCCTCAACATAGCAGATAAGCTTACCAGTAAGAGGAAAGGCAATCAGGCCAAAGTGAAGGTTTTTTTCTTCTACCTCTTTTATCTGTTGCCCCTATTCAGGGTACATCTCCCCACTTCAAATAACCTGATCATAAAATCTCCTCACAGGCATGACTAGTAGCTTGCCTTTTAGCTAATTTCAGATCCAGTCAAATGTCCATCAAGACTAACCATTACAGCCAGTTAAGCAGGAGAGAATCCTAAAGGAGCAAGAAGCCCAAGGACCAATCATGGTTGTATTCATCAGAGCTTCACTGTTAGGTGACTGGGAGTCTTGCTTCTCTGCATTCAATTTCCTAAGGCCACACTGTGTACAACAGATTCCAGACCAATAAAAGTTTCTTTAATGACAGTTTCAGGAAAGGAATCTTAGAGTGTTTCCAATTGCCTTATAAAATACATTTTTTTAAAAAATTTTGCTTTATTTTGTCATTTAAAAATTTGTATATGTTTGAGTATTTTGACTGCACGTGCGTCTGGGGACCATTCATGTGTGCTGTGCTTCAGAATGCCAGGAGAGGGTGTCAGACATATGGGACTGGAGTTATAAATGTTTGTAAGCTATCATAGTTCCTGGACATTGAACTCAGGTCCTCTGGAAGAGCATTCAGTGCTCTTAACCACTGAGCCATCTCTCCAGACTAGACTGTTTTGCTTTTTTGTGTCTGTAGCTTGTGTGGCTATTTGCATGTCTGAATGTGAATGTACTTACCCATATATATGCATGTGGAGGTCAAGGGTCAGTGTCCACTCTTTTCCTCTATCCTTCTCCCCTGTTTCAGCTAGAGTAGCTAATCAGTAAGGCCCTAAGACTGGCCTCTCTCCATCCTGCCCTCAAACTGAGTTACTGATACTTCTTACCACATTCATTTTTTTTTTTTTAATCTGTGATAAAGACCTAAAAGAGGCAGCCAACACTTTATTTACTGGGCTAACTCCATAGCCCAGATTTGTAGTCAGAAGTTTCTGGTCTGGCCTAATCCAGAGGTTTGGACCCCAAGTCCCAAAGCTGCTTGGTCCCAAATAGTCACACAAATGCTTATATTAATTACAAGCTATTTAGCCTATGGCTGAGGGTTATTAATTGCTAACCTTTACTCTTAAACTAACCCGTGATTCTTGTTAATGTTTAGTCATGTGGCTTGGTACCTTTTTCTCAATGCAGCATTCTCATCTTCCTTTCTCTGCTTCTCACTGGCATCTCTCTGTTCTTCCTCTTCCCAGAACTCTTTTTGTTTGGTTGTCCCACCTATATTTCCTGTCTGTCTACATTCTGGTCCATCAGCATTTTACTAAATCAACATTGACAGTGACAAGTACTTACAGTGTACAAGAGAATAATTCCACAGCAAGGAAGAAAGGTCTATGTTTAACTCACAGACTTAACCTGTTACCTGGGCCTGAAGCATAGAGCCTTTGGTGAGGCAGTGCATCATGGGAAGTGCTTGCCAGGTATGCAGGCCCTTTATGACCGTAACTACTCTCTTCATGGTAGCTGGGAAGCACAGTGAAGGAGGGAGAGCCTGGTGTTCCAACATCCTTTCCAAGGACACATCCTCAATGACCCAGCTAAAGTTTCCACCATGCAATAGTGCCACATGCTCAGGACCAACCCTTTAACCTCTGGGGGACCTGTAAGTTCCAGACTGTTCTGTCCACCCTATTATTAAGTGTCAGACTTCATTCTAGACAGGAAAGGAAGACTCTAGAGTCTAAGTGTTGCTATGAAAATTATTGCTGTAATTTAGTATTAAACATACTGTTGGGATTCTATTATACAATTAACTTGATTACACTAAGTCAGATAATATATTTCTTTTTATTAAGTTCATATTACCTGACAAATATCATGTTAACATTTGTCCTTGGTCAATAAGAATGACATTGCCAAAATTTTCTTTAGCTTTTTATATTTCTTTCTCTTCCTCTCCTACCTATTTAATTAAGTACAAGCTGCTTGAGATTAAGAAGAAAAATATATAATCTTATTTTTATTGTCTTTAGTGCCTTTCATATGTCCATTGCACAAAATAGTCCCTAGGAGCTGGACAGTTCAATATCATTCTACAATTTAAAGGGACTGAAGCTGTGCCATACATTAGCCCAAGGGCCTATTTAATTAGTTCCAGTGAGAAGGCTAGGAAGGATATGGTGTCAATAAAATAGAATGCAGGAGCTGACCTGGGCATGCCAGCCTGTGGTTCCTTTACCCCCTCCCCCCTCACAGTCATTGTCCCAAGTCTCTTCCATATTGACAGTCACAGTGGCAGACATCACGACTCACTGCTATTCTCCAATCAAAAAATTCAAGGTGATATAATTGTTGGTGGGGAGACAATGAAGTGACCTTTTGAAAATAGCTAGCTCTGAGTCCTTTCCCTCTGTGGAAATCATCAAAGAAGGTATGAAATCATGAATATTTGAAGATGTGGGAGGCCTTAGAATTCTCTAGAATCTGGGTACCAAAAATAAGTGTCCTAGAAATAAACTCTTGGGTCCCAGTTAGTACTGAATGACCCAAGCCAAGATAAACAGATGCTGAAATGACTCTGCGTACAGTAAACTTTGTAATCAATCATACGCTGTGTTCTATGTTCCACACAGATAGTAATACCCAAACAGAACCTGTCAGTGGCTCAATTTACTATCAAGAACAATAACTTCAAAATCCATACTGATATTAATAAAAGGAGTGCTTTGGGCATTAGTACAATATTTATCTGTAACCAGTGAAAAATTCTGATTGTTTTTCATTATGTGAAAGTGTAACTAACTCCATAGTTTGTAGACACTTCTAAGCAATGCCATAGAAACTGCTTAGTAAATGCCTGTATGAAACAAAATGAAAGTACTACTTTTGTTCATGTGTGTGTTTGAGTCACACCATGTAACCTCTTAAGCCATGCAAAGATGTTTATCACTTGGCAAAATTTCTAAAATCATTACTTACTTCATCCTTAGGGTTTCTGGCTGATCAGAAAAGCTCCTTCAGCTATGTTTTTTATTCTAATTACTTGTTAATAAACAACAAAACAGGTACTACACAAAGAAAATAAGAAAATATTTTAAAGAATAAAAATTATAGTTCCAACCCAATAAAGTCATACCTGACATGTTTGTTGCCTTTTAATTTTTCTGTGATTGAAATCATCCTGTGTCTATAGTTCAGCATGCCCTTTTGTTTTAAACCATGACAAAATGTTGTGTCATGTTTTTTTCCTGGAACATAATCATAACTTCATAAAATCATACTAGATAATCATTATGTAATTGGCCTTTTATCACCATAACATTAATGATTGCCCAATATTTCAATGAAGACTGTAAAACACTTAACCATCCCTTCATCATCAGACAACTGGTAAATCTAACTATGCAAATAAAGTGAAGAAATATTCATATTTGAGATTTAAAAAAAGCATTACAGACTTGTGATGGAGCCTGAGTCCCAGCTTGGTAGAACCAATGGTCTTAACACAGATGCACAAACCTTAATATACTACTAATTTGAGTAAAGAAAATAAAACTTCATGGCTTGCACAGGAAATTCAAAATGTATTCTATTGTAAATAATCAACTTTTAAAAGTGTTCTTTTAGCTACTGACATTCATGAGCTTTATGAATGGTTTCAGACTACAAACATTGTCTGTATTTGAATCTATATTAAAAGTATTTTTTAATTATTACCATCTTCAATTTTTTCTTTTTTTCAAGTTGACAAAATTATATTCCTTCTTATTATAAACAGGAGAAAGTTTTGGAGAGTTACTACTGATCTTGGGATCCACACTTGGTGAGTAGTGACAGATCCTTGGTGACATTAACAATCACCAATGGAAACAGACACATTTAAAATATAAATATTTACACTAAAATTTATCAAAAACATTTACAGAATATAATCATTTAAAACTATTTCTTGAAGTAACAAATAACACATACTTATAAACAATATATATTTGTATGTATATATGTGTACAACTACAAATGTTTTATTTTCCATAAAGTTTAAGATAAATTAAAGTTTCAAGAGTCACAAAATTCTTGACGCTAAGAACAACCCACACCAGAAACAAACATCAGAAAAATCCCACGAAGCAGAAAAGATGTAGCCAAACTGTCTTGAAATTGGATGTGTAATTATCTCCTTGGAAGCCACAAAAATCAATTTGCTACAAAATGAAACCTCTTCAATGAAACATTTTTAATTAAACTGGATATTAAGGCACCCCATTACCCTATACCAATAACTAGACACAGTATTTATAGATACTTAAGAACTTGAAAAATAGACGCCAGTGGTCATTAAGTTCCACACTCAAACAAAACTCCTGAGATCCCATACATTAAAGGGAGTTAATGTAAGAAGGGACTTTTGACATGTGAGTCATTTTTCAGTGGTTATACTGAATGACTCTTTAAGCATCCTGAGAAGACAAACCAAAGACATTTGGAGCATTCTTTTGCCAGAATTATGTCTCTGTTGTTTGCCACAAATCATTCATCTTAAACCAGAACTTCCGAGGGATTACAACAGTAATCTGAGGCTTTGGCTATGTTTATATTGTAACACAGAGTAAATTTCATTGCCCTGTGACAGTCACCAAATCAGGAAGCAGTATCTACAGTATTATCTTTAAACTTGGGAAGGACAGGTCTTTTATCGTCACAGAAAATCCCCAGTTCAGAAATAAAAAGATTCTTCTTTAAAATATAGAACAAGTGCATCCCTCATCCTCAAAAGCTATAAACTTTGTGAGCCAATTGCTATTTCTCCAGGTTTTATAATGTGCCTTCAAGGATCCCTTCTGAGGATTCAAGTGTGATTAACTTTTACTGGAATTAACTTTATTAAAACTATTCATTACAAAGTTTTGACAATTGGAGTAATTACTATAATGTAAGCTTCTGTTTTTCAACCAATTGCTTGTTACTAAAAAATCTGATAGTAGCAGTGTCTATCTACATTGTCCTTCCATCCATATGTATCAGCTTTTTATTTCACCTGCCATGCTGATGTCTCACCCAACCTACCCTGTGTCACTGTTAATCCTAACAAATACGAAAGAGAACTAACACATAGTGTAGAGCAGTTTGGGGGAGGCATGCCAAGTAGGGATTTCTGGAGAGAATAATCTGAGCTGTTGACTTTCAGACTGGGCATAGATGTTTGACTACATTTATTCCAAATTTTTAACCCCTTCTGCAGTATTCCCAATGGGTTGTCTATCTCATCTGGATAAACCAGCCCAACTCTAAAGCCTTCATGATCTTCCATGACAGAACATAGACTTAAAGCATATTATATATGATCTCAGTTCTATGATCCTATCTCTCACCTTTACATAACATCCAGTGAGTAGGACAGCTGGATTTGTGCAAGTCTATTAGGTCTTCTACAAGACAGTGCTGAAGTCTTTGAAGAAAACGACATTTCTGCCTCAGGTTGCCTTTGGCTTTCCCAGCTAAATTCAGTCTTTCACTTGATTCCATCACTCTTTTCTGAATGCATTCTGACTCGTCTGTATCTCTTTTACAATATGGCTCCATGAACAAAATGTTTGAGGGTCTGATCACCTATAACTGAGATGAGCCTTTCGTCTCTCTGCTGTAAAGCTTATACTCATGCCTTTGTTACTCATGTGGCGTATTCTCTTTTGGAAATGTTATCAAATTGTTTCATTCTGAAGTTCACAGTTGATCAAACCTTTAGTTTTTAACCTAATATTGGTGTCAAGCTATTTTCTTCAGTCTTAATATGAATCTTTTGGTAGCCATATCAAAAGTTTACTTTGCTTTTTGGGTACTAATCACTGAAAATAGAATCATAAAAATATTAAATTCCTCAAAATAAAGCATGTCAAGACAGCAATTTGAATTGTTGCCTCATGTCTTTCTCTGTGTGGTAAGAGCATAGGCACCAGATGGAGTAACACAACTTCACAGTTTTGTCTTTGGTGTGTTTCTATATTTCCACACGGATTCTAAAGTTTTTAACCCATTGAAAATCTGCAAATGTTCATATAAAGTTGATATACTAAGTATATATAGTGCATTTCAGTTTTCACAATGAATACTTGATTTTTTAAAAAGTAAATTCCTAGGATATATAAACTACTTCATTTAGAAATTTACAGTATTATTGCCAATGTACTTTCAAAATGATAGGAAATTGAGTACCATCTAGACTGTGCCTAACCCTTCAAGAATGATGATGAGCCCACTGGCTATACTCCTAGCATGTAAGAACACCTACCTCCTTCAGATGAAGGAATTGGCATTACAAGTGTGGGGTTTAACTTCTTAATGTTAAGAGAGAAAGAGCAGCTATGCTTTTTCTGTGTTTCATGGCACATATCTACTAATGTCATGCACACATCTGTCATAATTTGTCTTAAATTAGCATTTCTAGGTAATTTCCTTAAATTCTTTCTTCTTCCAGATAGAGTTAATAACTTCTGTGTTCCAATTGTCTTGGACATGTATATGTGTAGGAGAGCATGAGGAAGATGAACTGCTCATTACTTTGCTTTATGATCATTATCTACAGGCTTTTCTCTCACCTAAACTCTGAGGTTTTAGGGGAAGTATGGGGGAATCTTCATTGTCCTATCATTGATACATGCAAGTGTGCATAACATAAAGAGATGGGGTATGAAGACATTGAAAAACATGCATTGATTCCTGTCTATCATGATACTGCAATTGCAATGGCATTTTGTTCCTATTTGAACTGTCTTCCATCAATTATCAATGTGGTGTTTTTAGAAACTTGTTTAACAGTGTGATTTTAGTTCCTTGGTATTTCCAGGGCACTAGTTCTAGCATTCCTCACAGATGTCTGTGCCTAACTACACAGCACAGGAGAAGACAGAAGGTAAAAAAATGTTTGGAAAACAGAACTGGAAAGAGACTGAGTATGCTATGACAGGAATCCTAATACATTTATTTGTATTAAGAAAGGAAAAAACATCCCTGGGGATTTTCTGTCATATGAATTTCTTTTTTTATCTATTTAGACACTCCAGTGTTGACTTGGCTATCCCACATACCTTGTTCCTTATTGCACCCCAGTAGTCCTGTAGGATTCAGTGGTAAGGCTGCCCCACTCTCAAGCCCAGTGGTTTCTCAACATTGCTCAGAGCTGGCATTCTTCTCAGGAGAACTGTAAATGGTTCAGAAAGTAGAATGGACTGTTACTTTGAGTCATTGGATGTTGTCAGTCACTACATTTCAAATGAAAATAGCTCTTTGGTAAGTGTTGTCAGGAGATAGACTTTTTCATATGGCCACGAAGGTGTATGTTTTAAATTATCTTGAGAATACAGTAGATTTTTTTCATAATAAATAATGAATATGTGTAGGAGAGCATGAGGAAGATGTAATGTAATGTATGTGCCTTCATAAAACTTCTGCTGCCTCTCTCTAGTAAAGTAATTCTTAGAATCTTCACTGACCTGTTTAAAAGCAAGTTCAGGTAGAGCTGGAGACACAACATTTCAGGTATATTCAGCTAAGAACCCAGTGATCTCATCACTCATAGAATCCAACTTTGGCCTCAGACATCATTGTGTACTAACAGAATAAAATTTTCATTGCTTCAGATTCAAAATAGTTTCATGATCTTCAGACTTGGAAGAAAAAAATGTGAAATGACTACATGTGAAAAATAATTCCGTTCTATCCCTGGTGAACCCTAGCCACAGGGAGCATGGAAGAACAAAGCCCTTTCACTTCCCCTTTGAGATGCCGGGCATTTTCCTAGAATTGTGTCCACACAACTTGAAATCAGCAAGTTGTCAGAGTATTTACTCTACTCTTCCATAGCCAAACAGTTAGTCTAACCCCATTAATAGTCAGCAAACAGAACCTAATACAGATGTCTAGTATTAAGTTTCTGTGCCTTTAAAGCAATCTTGCCTTATTGGTCCAGGAATTTCTCACTTCTGGAAGCAAAACTGAAAAAAAAAATTACTTTGTAACTAGAAAATTGAATGACATCCCAACTTTGAATACAACAAGAAACCATGATATGAGAAAGCCAGTGTTGTGTCTGGTTCCTTAGCGCAGTATCATTTTCCCACAATCCATTGTCAACACCGAGTTGACATCTTTCCTCAGTCTGAATGAAATTCTTCTACTCTAACGTGTCAGCAAATAACACATGCAGACTCTACGGTTTTGGGTTAATTATCAACTTCTATTTTGTTTTACAGTATATGAAATCTGGGCCACTTTTGTTTAAAGTCTAATCATAAGAAATAAGCCAGAAAAATATATAGCTAGTTCTGTAATCAAACAGTAATGCTCGAAAGTGAGGAATTAACAGGTTCATCCATTTAAAGAGTCAGCTTCATCATGATATTAACCATCTACATTACATGGTAATTTATTTTAACATAAGCATCAGACAAAACACTGAAAAAACAGTGAATGTATGTGTGGCCATTTTATGAATGATTGATGGTTGGGTGAGAATGAGAAAGGAAAGAGAGAGAGAGAGAGAGAGAGAGAGAAGAGAGTGTGTGTATGTGTGTGTGTGCATTGAGGACATGGCACTGTAAAAGAGTGTTTGTCTAGCAAGCATAAAGTCCTGGATTTTATTTTCAGCACCGAAAAAATTATGCATATAGCCAAGGAGTGAGAATAATGTTTAAGCCCCATATGCCAACAATGGGGAAATTTTGCTCTACGGCAATAGAGCAAACTTGACTGCATGCTAGCAGAAGCTTCACATATTACTTATGCTGTAATCAGTGACATTTCACAGTCTTCAGAATCCTACAGTCTAGAAAGAATGACACAGAGAAGCATTATCTAATGCACCAGCAATGTTAATGCACTTGTGATAAAATGTCTGCTTTTAGCTCAGCACGCCTGGAATGAGGTCGACCATTGCTCAGTAGCAGATGTTGGGTATAAATATACATCCAGAACTGTACTTTGGCCTCTCCCTTCTGGCTACCCCCCTCTCTGTTACTTTTCTGTTTCAAGCCACTGACTTTATTGCAAACTCAGGGCAAGTTACCTTTGATCGCCCAGGTCTTCAGAGTAGAGTAAATAATGTACGTGGTTACTTGGTGCTGCTACGAAACGTATCTACACTTATTTTAAGTGGAGGGAATGTCCACTCTTGGATGACATTGCTCTTATAGGAAAGAGTTCCATGTGGTTGCTTGCATTAGAATTCTTTGCCTAGAATATCATCTTCTGGCTAAAGCACAGCTACCAACCCCTCCTGTGCCCTGTGCTTCTGACAGGTTACTTATTCACCCCAGGGATCCGTCATCCACTCCTAACAGGATAGGTGCTTGCTTTTATGTCTTCATTTATAAAAGACACTCTTTATTTTTCAAGGTTTGAAAAAAAATGACATATGCTAAATAACACCTGGACATGTTCCCACTTGATTCATTTTGAAGAATCAGATTGTCACTTTATAAGCTATACTGCCAAACTACACGGCAGATGATTGATCTGACTCACCCCAGAGATTTAACACTGCACAAGAATTCCTGGTAACTTCTGGTTAGTAAGCTGTGGGTGTCTGAGGAACAGGATTAGATTTTCTAGTCCCACAACTTCTAGGACTGAGTCTAAGGGTAACAGGAGTGAGACCAAGAGTGATTTGGGGTTTGTGACCATGAGTACTAAATGGCCTCATCAGCTGGACCCCTCTGCAGTAGATACTGTTTTTGTACTCATGAGACACTTCACTGACCTCTAAAAGGCAGAATTCACCTCAGGTTAGAGGCAAGCCATTAGAAACAAGCCTTTACTCTGCCTTTTATAGCCACAGAAAGGTCTTCTCTTCCCATGGTGATATGGTAAGTCAGATTGGGATGTAACAGCACTTTTGGTTGTGATAAAAACTATTTAAATCATTCTACCTGCACAAACATGGCATGTTTTTAACCCTAGAGACTAAAAAGTTCATCACACTGTTTTGTTCATAAAAAAAGACATTTATCAATCTGTTCTTAATGAGACAGAAAAATACTATTAGTTCAAACAGTATGGGAAGATTAAGACAGTATATGATTGCAGTCATATTTAAATCAGTAGGAAAGTATATTAGAAGGAAAGATAACAAAATAATAATGTATTTTCTCCAGGTGGCACAGCAGTGAATATATTTCTCATTTCTAATATCTCCTTTCTCCCTCCTTCCCTCCCTCCTTCCTTCCCTCTCTCCCTCCCTCCCTCCCTCCTTCCCAGGCCTTTCTTGTTTTGGTACCTATGGCTGAACTCAAGGTTTTATCTACGCTGGAGTAAACACACCTTACCACAGAGCTACATCTTCCTTCAGCAACAATTACTTTATAATATTCACCTACTGTTTCAACTTTCTTCTATCACAGAATTTAAAAATAGTGAACAGTTACAATTTTGTGACTTAAAACCTTTATGTTTAGAGTGCTATAAAGTTACTATTAAATTTTTTGTTATTTCTAGGTAACTCATCAAGTCACTTCTTGAAGCTTAAGATCTATATTTTCACCAGTGACTAGAATTTAAAAAAAATCTATTTGTATGAACATGTGCTCTGTAATGCAATGCTGGACATAGAAAAGCCTTGAACTAAAACTTGTACACACAGATTCCCCCCCCACACACCCTGCACACACATATACACGGGAGATACAACATGTAGATATTAACCATTTCTTGATTCCTTTTGGGGGGGAAATCACAAAATTGGCTTTTATTATTATTTTTAGAAAAGGAATAGTAAACTAAGGCTGCTGAATGTTTTGGTTCCTGAAGTTAGAAATAGTGACTAAGTATGGGATAGGTTTCCTTTGCTTGGGAAATTCTTCAGAATGAATATTGATTTTTATGGTTCTGCTTAGGTTTGAAATAGTATCTTATCATGCAGCCCTGGCTGTCCTGGAATTTGCTCTGCAGACAAAGTTGGTTTAGAACTCACAGAGATCCTCCTGCCTCTGTCTCACTCTTTGATTTCTAAGAGAAAATTGGGCCTCCACAAATCCACATAGCTATGGAGAGAGCCTTCTTCTGTTGAAGAATCTGCATTTTTAGGTAGACAGTACTTGTGCAGTGTTTAAAAGCTACACATGTTCTCAGAACATGGGCAAATGCCAAATGTCAGTGATCCCTCACATTAACATGGAGTATCTGCAAAGATACGAAATGCATTTTTATTTGTTGAGATTGACTTACCTGTCCTCACTTATGATGTATGCCCTGCTTCTATTACAAGCATTGTCCCCATCAATATGGCTGAGACCTGGTAGGCCTTGTCCTTAGGGAAGGAGGGAAATTTGTGAGACATGGAGCTGAAGAAGTAGGGGCAGTAACTGAAAGGTGAAGGATGTTTTTCTTAAGCTGCAGCAATGAGTGGCCTGGCCTTCAAGACCACGGGCACCTGTAGTGGGGGTGGGATGGGCCCCATAATGGTTTGAATGAGAACATCCCCCATTGGCTCAGATGTTTAAATGACTTGTCCCCAGTTGGTGACACTATATTTGCAGAAGTTTAGGAGTGGCTTTGTTGGAGGGGATATGCCACTGGAGTGTGTTTTGAGAGTAAAGGGCTTCCCTTCTAGTTTCTTACTGTGTTTTGTGCTGGTGGTTATGGATGTGAGCTCACAGCTTTCTGTTTCTGCTAGCTGGCTTCCTGCCATAATGGATTCTGTATGCCTCTGGAGCCATAAGCCAAAACAAAAGTTTCTATAGCTTGCCGTAGTCATAGCATTTTATCATAGCATTGGAAAAGAAGTAACCCAACCCCTCAAAGGTAAATCATGGAGGTGCGAGAACATATCAGCTCCCAGCCATTCAAAAGGCATTGTTATCTTTCACTGTGCTCAGCTATGTAAGGGCTAAGAGGGAGATGTGCCTGTGATGAGAACAACCACTCCAGCGTGAACCACCCCATCCCTCACTAGAAATGACAAAGGCTCCTTGAAGAGTCCTGGAATGAGTTGGCCACTCTGACGACTTAGGGGAGTATGGATACATTTCCCAGTGCCCCATCCAGGGGTATTTATAAGAGGCAATTTAAAGAAAAGTGGATTTTAGGTTTAAACAGTTCAAGCAATTAGGAGTCCCCAATCATAAAGACAGATATGTATGGGAGCAGACTCCATTCTCTCTGCCTTCTGGTCAAAGGAGGCAGCTGGGAGTTCTAAAATTGCTGTAATTATTTTGTGTTTTGGAGGAAGGTAGCATATCAGGGAGTTTCTCCCCACCCCCAGGACTCCACGAGTGAGATGGAGAGTTCTGTGTCTTGTTTGCTCTTTTCCTCTTGTTCCCCTCAAGATAAGAAGATGTCTATCTAGTTCCTCCACTTAAGGCTGCAAACAGAGTACAATTAGTCATACAAATCCACAGCCATTTGAGGGACACAGAGGCAGTGACCTCTTAACAGCTAGACTCTAAGCCATCAGACCTCACCTGTGGGCTGCATTGTTAGAAACATATTTCCAATGGTCTTAGGAACTGAGACATCACTCAGGAGCAAAATTACAGCTATGAAGAAGCAATGAAAAAATTTTATGGTTGGGGGTCACTACAACATGAGGAACTTTTTATTTATTTATTTATTTATTTATTTATTTATTTATATTTATTAGGTCAAAACAGTCCCTTTATTAACCAATGATATTCACAGCATATAGGAAGATATCCCACATCACTTCCCCTTTTCTGTCTAATCAAAAAGGAAGATTTCAATTTCAACATAGCAAAATTACATTTAACAAAACAACTATCAAACAAGCATTACAGTTGCAATATCTAGTCTATTTGTATTTAGCAAAATTAAAGAAAATATTCTATCATTTACCTTATCCTTGTGACTCTAAAGTTTCATATCTAATATACATTTTATAATAACAAAGGAAAATTATACTTATAACTATCTAATCTTCAACTACATCAAAGACCACAGACAGATGTAATATTACTCGAGTAGACAGGAAGTGCAAGTAACTTCCAAAGTCTAGAAATGACAGAGATGACATCTGGCTGCCTGGACAGTCACCCAAAGTTCCTTTGTAAGGCTGGGGCATCCATCTTCAGCCTGTAGGCCTAGAGTCTCTGGCATAGCTTTCAGTGAAGCAGAAATTTGAAGGAATGCTTTGCCCATTCTGGCATAGTTCATCAGTCACTTCTCCTTGTGTCATGAAGAATGTCTGGCAGCTTCCTCTGCAAAGCAGGAAACTGAAGGACCATCTCAGCTTGTTCTGCCAGAAGTTCAGAGGTCACCTTCCTATGGATCCTGCATGTCCAGTTTATACAGCATACTTTTAGGCAGTTGAGGTAAGAACAGTTTCTTGTTGAAGGGCTAACCTTTGCCACAAAGAAAGTAAACTTCACATGGAGTTACTGTAAACCTCTTGAAGCAGATTCATACTGCCAGGAGCAAATCTGTCTCACTGTCTATAAAAGTCTAAACTGGTTTTTTCCAATGTAATATTTTTATTTATTATTTGGTGATTTTACATCATGCATCCCATCAAACTCAGTTATCAGACCTTTCAGATTCATATCCATTCTTATGATCTCCTGAATTACGAAAAAGCCCCTTCATGCTGCTCATTTACTTACTGGAGCATTAAAGGGTCATAGCATTAGGAAAGTTGAGGACCACTGCGATAAACTGGGAGGCTGAAAGCTGGGAATCCTGCTAAACAGTCTGGCCAGCAAGAAGGGAGGAGCAACCGACAGGGCAGAGAACACTGAGGAGTAAAATGGTTTAGCCAGGCAGAATATGGTGGATATGAATACAACTCTGTCCTCACAAGCTGGGTCATTTTATCAGCAGCTTTCACAGTTTGGCTACCAGTGACATTAACTATTGTGGTGGGTGGTGGTTCTTAGTATGTTAGTCTGTGGCGCTTTCTGAGCACCGAAGTCATACACTGCATGAGGCTAATTCTCTTCCCAATGAATATATCAGTGGCACCCCAGAAGCATGCCTTCTTAAAAAAAATCCTTCACTTCTGGATTAGGAAGGAGCTTGCAGGTGGAGCACTTGGAGAATATAATTGCTTCCTTCTGTGAAGTGTGGCACTCCACTTCCTCTGAGGGAAGGATTCTTCCAGATGGAAAGAGCCTCATGCTATGTGTCACTCTAACATTGCCCTTCCCTCCTGGTTTCTTTATTGTCACTTCATATGCACCCTCCCAGCTCTTTACCTCCCTCTGCTTACTTTTTCTCCATCTCTTTACTTCCTGAATTTTTCTTTTGTAGTGGAAATTTTAAATTGTATGGGAGGGGCTTGACAGAGCGAGGAGAGGGAGGCGGGCCTTCCGGCCCAGCGCGCGGGGGCATAACAAGACGACAACTCAATACGACAGTGGCTCAACACGTTACTAAAACTTTCTTTTATTCATAATTCTAACAAAATAAACCTTATTTAAAACATATCTATTAATAACAAATTTTTACCACAATATTCTTTCATTTTGTCAGATTTTTAATTTACTTAATAAACTGAGGGAAACCAACCTGAGTGTAAAGCATCTACCGCTTCAAGAACAAGTCAACCCACACCTTAGAGGACCATAGCTTCCCTTACCTAGCAAGTCCATGTATCCTGGATTCCATTGTCTAGGGATGGCACTCAGAATCTCCTTTCCAGCAAAACCGCTGTGTGAACCTATTTCCAAGGTACCAGAACTCCTGCGTCACCTTTCTTCAAGGGTGGCATTCATCTCTGTCTTTGTCACCAATATCCAGAATAGTGCTTGGTAATAAATCAGTGATCAGCAAATGACAATCAATGACCTAACCAAATGAAGGGATTGAACACTTGAATAAATGATGAAATACTCATCCACACAAAATACTAAAAGGAGGCAAAGATCAGTTTTACAACTTATCATATTTACTGTGTTTTGTTTCAATAATTCCATTTCTTTTCATTGTACTCTTTTCTCCATTTTTAGATTCCATTTGCAGTGTGTGTGTGCATTTTCCTTTTTTTTAAAAAAAAAAAAAACAAGAACCCCAAATCTAATCTTCTTTGTACAGCTTTTTTCCAGACCATTATCTATAACAACTTGTAACCAACACTCTAAACAAACCCAAACATCCATAATCCATTTTAGGGGAATGTGGGCATAGTTCTTTAGACTATTTCCTGCTGATTAGAGGGTGCTGGTAATCTTACAGGGATTCTGAGAAAATTCATGATTATGGTCAAGTCCTGACTGGAGTATTCTGTGAAGCTGGGTCATCTCAGTCAATCTCCTTGAAGCTGTTCTAGATGCACAGCTCAGAGGAAACTGCAACAGAGGTGCTCTGAAATGTTGAATCATCTGGGCCAGCCGTTCCCATTGGAGGTTTTTCAGGGGATCTTCTTTGATCAAACCTTGTTTTCTTTAAACCAAAATGAATCCACAGCCTCTCATTTTCTGTGGGACTATAAGCAAAACCAAAGTAACATATCTTTTGACTTCAATTTTGAAGACAAGGCATTTGCAAAATATGTAGGTTGGATTAATCCAGCAGCATTTATAGTAAAATGTCTCTAAGCAGCTCTTGCTCCTTCCTCAGCTGTCAAACAATTCAAAGACAACATAATATACAGTATCCAGGCTCTCTGTGTATTTTCCATCTTTGCATGGCATATATATATATATATATATATATACATACATACTATTTCTTTTTAAAGGACTTTCTCTATTCCTTTTTCTTTTCTCTTCCAAACCTACATATATTTTTAAACACACAGTTTGTTTGTTTGTCTGAATCTGTCTTTACTGTCCATCTCTCTTTCTGAGCACACTGTTAATCTGCTAAGGCATAACTAGGATTAAAGGCTTGGCTATAGTGATTGACTCCACCCAGCTTGAGCCAGCTCCTTGGTGTGTGAGAGTTTAATTTCATGGCAGAGTTACTGACAGGAACCACATTTACCACCCCAATTATGTGTAATTTTAGGGTACATACTGCCAAGTAGAGCATTGCTACTCTCTGCTCATGAGCCTCATTTAAGTGTTTAGCAGCAGAGCCTTCTAAAAGAGTCTCAAGGTTTTTGCCACTAAGGATGAGTCAGGAAGTCTTTTTCTCTTTTTTATTATTTTTTTATTTAAATTTTTTTATACCCAACACTGCTCCCCCTCCCTCCCTTTCTCCCTGTCCTCCCCAGCCTTCCCCTACCCCATCCTCCATTCACTCCCCAGAGAGGGCAAGGACCCCAAAGACATCTTTCTTATAGAGGCCATGCTTCTGCTTACCACCAGCCAAAATTTCCTCCAGAAAATGCTGCTACGAAAAAGTCATGCTTGACTCTATTCCCTTTTGTCTGTAAAAACAGAAACCTTAAATCTGTCACGTGAAGCTCCTGCTTATACTAAGACTTTTCTGAGAGTTTGGGAACACAGATGCAGTTCAAGCTGCATGCAGCAAACTCTCCATTTTGTAACTCCAGTCCAAAGACCACTTTGTACAATGGTCCACTTGAGAGACACAACTAAGAAGCTGTTTGTGGCTCCCTTTTAGAATCTTTTTTAAGTTTTATCAGGACTATGTAGATCATGCTCCATGTTGGAACATCATTTGTAGTCAGAAGTTTCTGGACAGGCTTAGCTCTGAGGTCCAGACCAACAGTCCCAAATAACCACACAAAGGCTTATATTAATTACAAGCTGATTGGTTTATGGCTCAGGCTTATTATTTGCTAACTCTTATGCTTTAAGTTAACCCATGTCTCTATTTATGCTTTGCCACATGACTTGGTACCTTTTCTTAGAGCAACATTCTCGTTTTCTTTCCCCTGTGTCTGCTGGTGTCTGATGCTCTGCTCTTCTGCTTCCCACAATTCTCCTAATCTGGTTGCCCACCTCTACTTTCTGCTAGCTACTTGACAAATGAGCATTTACTAAGCCAATATTTACAGTGGCAAATATTGACAATGTACAAGAGCATAGTCCCATAGCAATTCTTCACTTTATTTTTTGAGACCTTTATTTTTGAACCTGGAGTTCTCTATTAGACTAGGGTGGAAGGCCAGATATCCCTGGGATCTGCCTGCTCCTTCATAGTGCTAAGAATTACAGGCACATACTATCATGTGGGCTTTTATATGGATGATGGGTATCTGAACTCATAGCCTCATGCTCATAAAGCAAGCATTTTACCAACTTAGACATGTCCTCAGTCCCTCATTTTCATAGTTTTTATTAGCATATAATTGTACAAAGTAATGGGTTTAATGGCATTCTCATTTAAATATAATATATACTCTGACTATATAAATATCCTCTCCTATCTAATCTCCTTCTTCCTGATAATCAACTTCCAAGTAGTAACCCTATTACCTGTGTATGTGTGTGTGTCTGTGCTTCAGTCAGGGAAATGCAAACCAATATTACATTGATAGTCCATCTCACCCAGTCATAATGGCAGTCACTAAAAACAACAGACAAAAAATGCTACCAGGAGCATAGAAAATATAGATAAAGACTAGGGAAGGGGCTTCTATCTAGGCAACTTAGGGAGATCATCATCTGTTCTGGGTACAGATTATTTGAGGGGCTGCTTTAAATCTATCTATGCTCCTACCCATAGTCCTGTACTCACTTCCCAGTAAGTAAGCCTAATAAACTCACTGGTTCATTAAAGTGAACTATGGTGGAATTATATGTCAGTGTATCATTGGGACCATAGCAGGAGGGGGTAGGTGTATACCCCCCCCTTAGCACCATGGGAGAAATTTTAGCAACTTTTCCTAAGACTTTCTAGTACTATAGCCTTGTGGCCTTTAAGTTGTCTGTGTTCATGGAAGTAACCAGGCTAATTTCACTGGTTCCCCAAATTTCATTTGGATAAATTCCTTTATTTGCTCTGTCAGTATCCTCTGTCTCTTGGGTATCTAGACATTCTTTATGACTACTTGTAGTTGGTTTGGGTTGTTTTTTGCTTTTTTTTTAACTTTTAACTTTTTGGGAGGCCTCCCACTCAGCTCCCAAATAATCACACAGTAACTTGTTCTTTCTTATAAACGTCTGGCCTTAGCTTGGCTTATTTCTAGCCAGCTTTTCTTAATTATCTCTTTTGTTCTGTTGTAGAACATTTCCAGGCCCTTTTGGGCCAGAAGTTCAGACCTTGCCCACGGCGGCTTTTTCCCTCAAAGAAATGAATCAGATGCTTATATTAATTTCATATTGTTTGGCCTATGTCTCAAGCACATTACTAGCTAGCTTTTTCATCTTAATTCAACCCATTTCTCCTAATCTACCTGCCATATGGGTGGACCCATGACTCACCTGGATTCCTTACATGGCTCTTCTTCGGGGTCGGATGGAGACTGACTGACTCTGCCTTCCTTCTACCTGTCTTTCCTCTGATCCTCTACCCACTTCTATGGTGCTCCACATAGATCAAACCAGTTACTTTATTTACAGCATACAGAGAACATTTCCACCACATGTTCCTGGGCTTTTAGCTCTATATATCTCTCTTTACTTTTTTTTTTTTTTCTCATTAAACTTGTTTTAATGGGTCTCAAAATTCTGTGACAGATTTTTGGTCAAGTTGTTTCCATTAAAAAGTACTGATTTTGAAAACTAATAACTTAAAACTGCCACACACAAAAAAATGGTCCACAAAACATTCCTTTCCTTCTGAAGGTTTTACGATGCATTGTTA
>PVIH01016202.1:0-46545 GCA_004025045.1 Sigmodon hispidus | reverse complement strand
TGGGCACAGGACACCTTCCAAAGGTTTGGGTGGGTAGGAAAGAAAGAGGGAAGAAGGGGAAAAAATGAGGGGACAGGAAGGAATGCAGGCGGGGGAAGAAAGGGGGGAGGGGAAGGGGCGAGGGAGGGATGGAGGGAGGGAAGGTCGGGTACCTCCTTCCAGTTGGTCCTATGCCTTTACAGCGTCGAGTTCCTACAGGTTTATAACGGGACCAGAACTACTCAATGCTCCGTATTTTCACTTACATCATATGTTGTACATGTCTGTGTTTCTAAGATTGTCTTAAGGGATATTTTTTTATTGTAACACACTTCCCTAATTACAGTCAAGAATTCCTATCTGATTCAAAAAAGGAAGGTAATAAACTCATCATAGCCTCTGTACAAATGATAATAGTAATAAATAATAATAGTGATGACGATGATGATAATAAATGATGGTGGTAGTGATGATGATGACAATAATAATAAATGATGATGATGAAGAGAGGCTAGTAAGGTCTTCAGCAGGTAGAGGTACTTGGCCACCAAGCCTCATGACCCCAGTTGAATCCCTGGACCCTAAAAGCTGGATTAAAAAGAACCGACTCTAAAGTGTTCTCTGACACATAAATGTGTGCACACACAAACACAACAAAGAAATTAATAAAAGTAATAAATAAATGCAAAAAAATGAGGAGAGTGACGTTTTCAACACTTGAATCTGTGTAAACATTCATTCCAGTCATGCATGCATAAGCCTTGAAGATACAATCTTAAAATTGCCACTGAGGGGGCTGGAGAGATGGCTCAATGGTTAACAGCACTGACTGTTCTTCCAGAGGACCTGAGTTCGATTTCCAGCATCCACATGGCAGCTAACGACTGTCTGTAATTCCATGATCTGACAGTTACACATGCAAGCAAAACACCAATTCACATAAAATTAAAAAATAAGCGTTTTTTTTAAATGCCACTGGGAGGCAGCAGAGCTAAGAGGAGAAAACCAGTTGAGGCTGCCATTCAGCAGGCTCCTGGCCTGGGTGCTGTTCCCAGGCCACTGAAGGAAGAAAAAGTCACAGTGATGGATGGCTCTCAATGCCCGGTCACAGGCAACAGCAGCACCACATGTTCCAGGCCGCGACCAGACCTGTGGAATCTTTGGTGTGCCCAGTTCTGAGAACTGCGGAGCTCTGTGTCTTTAATCTGTTTTCCAGTGACGCCAAGGGGTCCCCCCCCACTCTGTGTCTAATTGCATTTGCCTTTCATCTTGGCCAAGGGTGTCTCTGTGGCCACAAAATACAATTATTTTCTTATTTTTGCTTGAGCTTAAAATTTTTTCCTCGAGCACAAAAATAGGTTTTGACAAATAAATGACCATGCTGGGAGATGCCAAATGTAACAAAGTATTTGGAATTATGTGTGGAAAAAAACTGCTGTGGAATTACTGGTGGCTTTACCAAGATTTTCTTTTAATAGTATTGTAATGTGAGGGTTCTAATTTTTTAATTAAGATAAAAGCAATCTGAAATTTGAATGGAAAAAATAGAAATAAGAAGCCTAGATATGGTAGCACATGCATGAAATCCAGGCACTCAGGTAGCTGAGGCAGGAGAGTCAAATTGCAAAGTCTCAGCCAGACAGAGATCCATAACTAGACCTCACTGAAAGGAGAGAGAAAGGATGCAGGAGGGAAGGGAGGCCATCTGTATTTCCTAATTTAACCGAGACACTAGGAGCTCAGTAAACAACAGACATTCATCCAGGGCTCCTCAGTTCTGCCTGTGCTGGGATCAGCTGGAGAGTCTCATCATTCATTCATTCATTGAGAAGTGGGTCACTCATGTATCACAGCATTCATAGAGCAGCCAGGGGACAGCTTGCAGGAATCTGTCTCTCCTGCCACCATGTGGATTCTGGGGTTGATACCTTGGCCCTTGTCCTGGTGATTTGTTTTTACACACACACACACACACACACACACACACACACACACACACACACACAAACTCAGGGTTAAACTCGGGAACCCACATAATTCACACAAGAATTCTACCACGGGGCTACATCCCTAAACCCTTTTCATATGTTTTTATTTTTTTTTTTATTTTGAGATAACGTCTTACTCAGGCTGACCCTGAATTTGTGACACTCCAGCTTCAAGGTGCCCAGCATCTGGGATCACAGCTCTGTGCCACCATACTGAGCCTCTGAAACTCTTTAGAAATATGGCGGCGTGCCCAGGCCACATCCCTAGACTGATAATGTCAGTCTCCGGCATGGAGTCTGACAGATCCATTACTCCTACAGAGCCCCTTGTACTACAATTGAATTGTCAGCACTGCTGGCCTCATCCCAGACCTCTGAGATGTGCCCTGAAGATGATCAACAGGCTGTGCTCAGTACAGATGTTAAGCTTTCCAGTGAGTCTTCATTTCCTTTGGCTGCGGCTATTCTGATTGTGTCTCAACACATCCGTGTTTTCTCTACACTGTTTTTTTTTTTTGGAGGGGGGGTTGTTTGTTTGTTTTGTAATTCCTTCCTATGCTCTTCTCCTCCAGGATTGAACATGCCATCTGCCAAAATGGGACTGCTTAATAACATGTTTTCGTTCTCAAAGGCCAGGCAAAGGGGTGAAACTGAGGCTAGGGCCCAGTGACTTACATCTCATCCATACCTTCTGGATGCCAACCTGGAAGCCCTGGAGGCGGCTGCACTTGAGCATCTGGTGGAGAAGGACTTGAGCCAGGGTGGCGTCCAACAGCTCCAGACCATCATAGAAACAAACCAACAGTCCCAGCCTGTGTGAAAAGATAAAGGAGGCTGGTGGGATTGCTCAGAGCTGAGAGCAGTCCAGATCATGAAACCGACCATCACAGCGGCCATCACTCACCTGCCTCATCCCATTCCTCTACCCAGATCGTCACCTCTCGACCACCCCACAGACTAATTTTCATTAGGCCCTAATATGGGTTGAATGTGGAATGTCACCCCCAGGCTCATGTGATTGAATGCTTGGTCCCCAGCAGATGGCAACTGTATCCAACTGGAGGAGGTGGCTCACTGAGAGTTGACAGTGGAGGGTCATAGCCTGGTCTTGTTTTCAGATTCTTGACTGATGATGATGTAAGCTCTGCAGTCTCATGCTCTGCCTCACCATGCTTTCCTCTCCATGATGCACTTTTACTCTCTGTGAGCCAGACTTAAACTCTCTTTTAAGTGGCTTCTGACAAGTATTTCATCATAGCAACAAGTAACTAATACAGCCCCATTTCACAGAAGGGCATACTGAGGCCGAGAGACCAGGGGACTTGCCCAAAAGCAAGTAATGGAACTAGAACTTAAATCTAGGATCATCTAGCTAAACCACCTCATCTCCTACAAGAGGAAACATGGAAAAGGAAATGCTGAAGTTCCCTCCCCCCATTTCAACTTAGAAATGTAGGATCGTCCACCCTGAATGACAGCTTTATTCTCAGGATGCTTTTTCACCTACCCACTCAGATGATGCTAAGACTTCAGAAAAAAAGAAACAGAATAACCCAGGAGCAGAGAAGCGCAGAGTTCAGTCTAGCTGGGTGCATTGTAGCTAGTGGTTGAGAGCACAGGTTCAAATCCAGGTCAACTAGAATTTGAAGGCTGTTCTGTGAGCTATCTGCCTCTGTGAATGACCTGACTCCTCTCTGAGGTCACTGCATACAGCAGTGCATGCTGGGGGCTACCGTTTAGGATGAGCCTGTCTCTCTGAACTCATAGTCACTGGGTTCGCTTTACTCATCATAGTGCCTCATGGGAAATATGATGAAGGAAGGAGGGAGACCCAGTGATGGATCTTCCCGGTAAATACTAAGCACTTACTCATTAGCAAATGTTCTTAGAGACAATATGAAGAGTAGCTGGCTCAACATGGCCAGGCCAGCTGGTTGGCCACAAGCATCCTTATTCAACCTTCTCGGAGATATTGACATTACTCTATAGAAAGAGTAGGGTGGTGGTTACCAGGAACTCAGGGAGGGATGTCAACAGACACAAAACTTTAGTTAGATGTCATGGGGGAGGGGCATGTGTGTGCATGGGTTGCACATGCTTGTGTGTGAATTCAGATATGAGTCACAGAATGAGAAGGTGGAAGTACAATCTCTTGGGTTAGTCTTTACCCTCCACCTTGTTAAAGATGAAGTCACTCTTGTTCACGGGTATATTTGCCAGGCTATCATATTTGGCTCACATACTTCTGGGGATTCTCCTGCCTCTACCTACCCCATCTCTCCATAGAAGAGATAGGGTTATAGATGCTCACACTCTATATCCAGCTTTTAGGTGGGTGCTGGGATTTGAACTCAGGCCTTCACCTTTGCATAGCTAGTGTCTTTACCCAGCCCTGTAGTTTCTATCTTGAATGTCCCTCAAAAGTTCATATGTTGCAGATCTGGTCCTCAGCACAGCAGTGCACCTTTGGGAGGTCATTAAATTGCAAATGGGCTCAAATTTCCTGGGTGCCATGAGGCGGTCAGTTTCTCTCCATCACTTGCTTCACCCTGATGTATCAATGGTCACCTCCACCAATCCCAAAAGCTATGAGTCAAACAACCATGGACAGAAACCTCTCAAAACCATGAGGCAACCCCCCCCCGAAGCTTTATAGTTGGAAGTTTCTGGGCCAAGCCTAGCTCCCAAGGTCCAGACCCACAGCTGCTTAGTCCCAAATAATCACGCAAAGTCTTATATTTATTACATGTTCTTTGGCCTATGAGTCAGGTATATTACTTGTTAATTCTTACTCTTGAACTAACCCATGATTAACCACGTGGCTTAGTACATTTTCTCAGAACAACATTCCAGTCCTGCTTTCTCTGCATCTCCCTGGCATCTCTGCTCTGCTCTTCCTCTTCCCAGAGTTTTCTTAGTCTAGTAACCCAACCTATACTTTCTACTTGCCTTCTGGCCAATCAGCATTTTATTAAACCAATAGGAGTGACAAAATATTTACAGTATTCAGGAGCATAGTCTCACAGCAAACGTTTGCAGCTTTAATTCTCTCAGGTATTTTGTCACAGTGGCAAAGACTGACCAGCACTATACACTGTACACCATAAATAAACACAACTTTATATGCAAAATAATTTTAGGAAAAATACTATTTATTGAGCACATGCAATGTGTCAGATATGAATCTTTGAGAGGGCCTTATGAGGGAGGGTGATTCCTGTTTTCCATTTTATATATGGATAAAGGAAGACATGGGGAAGTGATAAGATGTGGCCAAGATACTCACAAGTAGCAGATCTGGGATTAAACCCAAGAAGTCTAGCTCTAGGTCAATATCCTTAATTATTGGGTTATTTTATAAAATAGGATTTATGCTAATGGGTGAAATTTATTATAAGTGGGGAAGATTGTGACATAGTTCCAAATGAACATCCACTTAAGAAAGATTCATCTGAAAGATTTTCAGGTAATTCAGATGTGACAGTCAAGATCTTGAGAGAATGAAGAGGAGAATGTGTGCTGGTTAGGTTTTCGTCTACGTGACACAAGGTTGGGGTCACCTCAGAAGATGAAACCTCAGTCGAGAAATATTTCCATCAGACTGGACTCTGGTCATGTCTATAGGACATTTTCTTGATTAATGATTGATGTGGGTTGGTTCCGTTCATTATAGGTAGTGCCATCTCTGGGCAGATGGCCCTGGTTTGTATAATAAAGCAGGTTGAGCAAGCCATGGGAAGCAAAGCCAATAGCAGTACCCTTCCATGTCTGTGTATCAGTTCCTGCCTCCAGGTTCCTGTCCTGAGTTCCTGCCATGGATTCCTTCAGCGATGGACTATGAGCTGTAAGATGTGATAAGCCTCCAACTTGCTCTTGGCCATGGTATTTTTATCAAAGCAACAAAAGTCAAACTAGAATGGGTGGTCCTCACCTCTCCTCCCTTGATTGACTCTCTCCCTCCCTCCAGGGTCAGGCACCCTTGACTAGAAATGGCTAAAGATGAGGATCTCAATACCATAGCTAGATTCTAGAGCTGATATAATCCAGGGGCTCCCCAGCTGACAGCCTGATACAACAGATTCTCTCAAACATGAAAACCCACCAACTGCCTCCAACACTTGCCTCAACCTAATGGAAATGCCATTGAAGGAACCAGGGTCAGTTGGTTTTTTTTTCCCAGGGACCTGTTTTCTAAGATTTTAGCTCCATATTACCCCACCATCCTATGTTGGCTCATGCCTGGCTTCAACCAGATCCTCAGGAAGTACATTCAGTCTGGTAGCCAATCAGGGTCCAACTCATCATTAGCAGGGACTGTTCTTGCTGCTTTCAATCAGACAGACTCCTGACATAGAAGACAGACCCCTGACACTGCAACCACAGTTGCTGACCAGATGTCATGAGCCAATCATAAATTGATTAGTGTACCAGTAAGGGTCTATACCCAATCACTTCAAAGTACACTTAACCACAGCTGAAATTCCCCTAAACAAGCTTAAAAGGGACTGTCTTACCCTTCCCCGAGGTTGAAGCCATTTTGGTTGCCCCAGCATTCTGGCTTTTCTGTCTCAAGAACAAAGCTGCTTTCTGCAATTGCATAGCGGGTGTCTTCTGGTCATTTGGAGCAATCTAAGGACTCTCTATCCATTCTCACCTTACAATGGCACCCTAACTAGTGAAGGTGGCTTAGCTCCAGCTCAGGGCTGGAAGAGACACTAGGAGAAATGCCTGGTATCCAGGAGATGCTCAAGGATTTCTCCCTTATTCTTTCCAAACATTGTCAAAGGGTGACAAGCCCTTAGGAACAAATCCCTCTCTTCACATGCACAGAGAAGTGTGGGCTATGATCAGGTGACCCTGCATTTGCAGCCACTCCAAAGTAGCTGGTACTTTGACTGCATTTGTGTGTGTGTGTGTATGTGTGTGTATGTGTGTGTGTGTGTATGTGTGTGTGTGTGTGTATGTGTGTGTGTATGTGTGTGTGTGTATGCATCCTCGTGTGTATCCATGTGGAGGCCAGAGGATGACATCAAGTGTCTTCCTAAATTGCCCTCTGCCTTATTTATTGGACACACGGTCTCTCAGTGAACCTGAAGTCCATCACTTACCCAGCCTGGCTGGCTTGCCAGTTTCCAGGATCCTCCTGTCTCTACCTGGCATCATCCCTCAGTGATGAGATTACATGACATATCTAGCTTTTTACCTAGGTGCTATGGATTTTAACTCAGGTTCTTATGCTCATTGGCCAAGCATTTTGCTAACTGAGCCATCACCCCAGCCCTCGGACCAAATATTGGAAGGGCCCAGAGCCACCCTTGCCTGTGAATGGTAGAGATGTTCCTCATGTCAAAGCTGGAGCAGCGGATCCTCTCCAGAAATGCCTGAGCCAGTTCAGGGGTGATATCATACACTGTGTCCAGCTGCTTGGTGGCGTTGTCATAGCTGATAAACAGCCCAATCTGGTAGACAAGAATGGGAAGATCGGTGAGATCAGAGAGGGGAGGTGTCAAGTGATCCAGTGGGAATCCATCCTGGTGGCCCATGCTGTGCCTATCTCAGCCATATGGTTATGCTACCAGTTCTCAAATTGCTTTGTTTATTTTCTTCATCATTATTTGTTAATGTCCAGTGTATATACTCATTGCATATGGCACTATGTTACACAGAGCTATTTCTATTTGTAGATATCATTTTTGAGCATTCTCCCTATAGGTCCGTACATACCCCTCGACTTTCTTACCTCCCCTCCCCCATCTTGTTCACTCCATCTGTTCATTTGTCCCCCTAAACATTTCACTGCTTCTTCCATGTTTTAAAAATACAAAATCTGGGACCCACAAGTGAGAGAAAACATATCTGTCTTTCTGAGACTGGCTTAATTAGCTTGACATGATTATCTCCGGTTGCTTCCTGCAAACAACATAACTTCATTCTCTATGGCTGAAAAATTCCATTGTGCAAGACTGGGCTCAATTGGGAAAGAAAGAAAAAAGAAATCTCAAAGCTGTGCATGTGGGATAGGGGGTGAATATATTCAAAATACAATGTATAAAATTCTTAAGGAATTAATAAAAATATTATTAAAGGGTAGAAACTACACTAATTTCAAATAAACAAAGATGATAGAGTGAAAAACTTCCCATGTGTACATAGAGCATACTGTTCTTATCCAGTCCTCTACTGCTCAGCATCCAGTTGGCTCCATCCAGCTCTTAGCTGTTACAGAGGGCTGCGGTGGACCCTGATGTGCAAGTGTCTCTCTGAACAGCTTACCTGCAATCTTGGAGCTAGGAATAGTGCAGCTGGGTCAAATGGAAGCTCTAGTTTGGGGCGGAGGTTGTTTTGAGACAGGGTACTTAAAGTCACAGAGATCCACCTGCCTCTGTCTCTGCCTCCCAAGTGTTGGGATTAAAGGCTTGCCCTAGCATGCCTGGCATTAAGGCTTCCTTCATGCCTATATCTTCACTGGCATTTTTTTAGTACTAGGGAAGGAATTGCAATTGCATACTTTTTAACATTCCAGTGGCTGAAGGTTTTTAAAGCTAATTGCCACACTGTGATCCTAGACTTATTGTGCTGAGGACAGACAAAGCAACCTGCAAATTTTCTGCTTTGAAGAGTGAAAATTATTTTTGAAATGGACGAACAAGTTAATAGATGCCCCTGCAATGATAGACAGAACATGTGTTCTCTTTGCAAGATACAAACTGTAGCATATATATTATATATAGTGCTAAGTATATTGTTCAGACTCTATATTCCTGCTCCATTTTGTCTATGTGCCCGAGGGTATCACACTGGCATCTTACACTACAATAGAACTCATTATGGTTTTACCTCCTACTTCTAACAGACTTTGCATTCTGTATGTTAGTACACTCTAATTTTGTATTTTAAAAAGTGCTCAATGGACTGGGGAAATAGCTCAGTAGATAAAGTTCAAGCATGAGGGAAGGGTTCCAATCTCCAGAACCCACAGAGTTGGACAGACATGGCAGCCTCCTGTATTCCAGCACTCTGAAGGCACAGACAAGAGACCCCAGGTCCAAGCTAGTAAGCTATGCTAGCCAGAATGATGAGGTCTGGGCTCTGCTGGAGATCCTGCCTCAATAAGCAAAGAGAGCATGGGCTGAAGAGACAGCTCAACAGTTGAGAGCTGCTCTTCCAGAGGACCCAGGTCTAATTCTCAGCACTCACATGGCTACTCACTACCATCTGAAGTTTCAGTTCTAAGGGATCTGATGCACTCTTCTGGCCTCCATAAGCACCAAGCACTACAAATGGTACATAGACATATATGCAGGCAAAACACTCAAACAAATAAAAGTTACAAAGTAATAATTTTTAAGCAGAGAGCAATCAAGGAAGAAACACTTGATGTCAACTTTAGGCCTGCACATTCTCCTGCACACATGTACAAATGTAGTTGCACTCATATGCACCTATACACTCTGGCACACATGACAAATACACACACACACACACACACACACACACACACACACCATGGAAAAGAAGGCGCTCTTCAAATCTTTCCCTTGAGGATTACCCCTTTTGATCATATATAATCCCCTCCATGTTTCTCTAGATTTGTAGGTCACAAAAAGTTGCCCATAGATCTTAGAAACTCAAGAGCTCAGATTTCTAAGAATTTAACTATAACTACTTCCTGAAAACTCATTCAGGTTTGAGAGAGTAAAGGGGAAGTAGGGTGACAGGATTACTTTAAAAACTGATGTAAAACAGCAAAAATGTGCTCCTAGCCTCCTAGGTAAAAGAGAGGAACCATGGCTGGCAAAATGGATCAGCAGGCAAAGCTTCAGTTCAATACCTTGAGTCCATCCTGGAAGAGCCAAGTCCTAAAAGCTGTCCTCTGGCCCTCAGACAGGCGCCATGGGGTGTGCAGAACCACATTCACATATGCACACCATGCATACAATGATCCAAAAGGAAGCAAGTCTTGCCCTGGGTTTTGTAACAGTCATACACTGTTGAGTGGACTGCTTTCTGAAGAAGACAGTCACCTGATGCAAGATGAAAGACAAGACCCTTGTGCTTTTTGGTTTTGTTTTAATGGAGCCCAGTCCTCTGTTCTTTAGGAACCTCTAATGGAGCATTCTTTAGAGGCTACATTTCAAAATCACAATGCCCAAGGGATCTTAATGTCATTGAGTCAGAAGGAAAGAGACAAATTGACTGGTAAGTTAAGTAACATGAGTCACAAACATTTCTCCACTGTAATCTCTGGAGTTCAGATCCAATCATTGCTCATGTTGAAGTAGCTATTAATAGAAGTCACTATTAATAGGAATAGCTATTCATCCATGCTGCTCTGGCTTGAACCCAGGCTTCCAGGGACTGGAAACTCGATAGCTATTGTCCTTGGCTTTTCTTGAGTACAAAAATCTCCTCACATGAGGCTTGGTTCATAGCCAATACTCCCTTCATAACATGTTGGCCACACCAAAGCTCTCAGATTTCCACAGTTCTTTTTCCTTAGCTCTTCTGTACTAGAACACTAGCCCACCACTGACCCGTGGGGCTTTGTTCCAAGAGTTTTGTTTTAAAAGTAGAGCTAGTCTGCACTGAGACAGGTGTATAGTTCCTGGGACACAAACACTGGGAGTTTAGAGAATGCTTCATTCAGATGTATTAGCAATAAGTATATTTGTTAATAATATTAGCAAAAATATAAAAGTATTTTTCCAACTTACTTCTATAGGACTGATTTTCATAATTTCTTCAAATGATAGGTGAACCATGTATCTTCCCAAAATCCATAATTTTTCTGCACTGACCCATGAAACTGAGCCATCTACAAAGAGAGCGAAATGAATAAATACTAAGTAAGTAAATAAACAACAACTTCTAAATGGGTGAAGAGTTTGACATATAAGCATGAGAACCTGAGTTCGAATCCTCAGAACCCACATTTCAGAAAAATAAGGAGGAGGATGAGAAGAGGAGGGGAGGGCAGGGGAGGGCAGGGGAGGGCAGGGGAGGGGAGGGGAGGGAAGGGGAGGGCAGGGGAGGGCAGGGGAGGGGAGGGGAGGAGAATAAGAACAGAACTGACACTCTCTTCTGGCTACCACAGGCGCGCGCGCGCGCGCGCACACACACACACACACACACACACTAATAGTAATAATAATAATAATAAATCTTTTAAATAAGCAAATTGGGTGAAAAGTGATTGAGGAAGACTCCCAACACTGACCCTGACCTACACGTACATACATGTGCACATGTACCACATGACATGTGTTGATCCAGGGTACCTTGATGTCAGGGCTCCTTGTGGCATCCTTAACTCACTGAACTCCCAGGCACTGAGTCCCTCCTGTGAGACTCCACACTACACAGAGGCCGAAGCCACCTGCCTCTCGACTGTGTGGTCCCCAGATCAGCATCATCAACACTACACGGAACTTGTTAGGTACTCAGATGGGTTTTTGATCATCTTTAATCACACTTGCAAGGTTAGCACTTTATCAACTGAGCCATCTCCAGACCTTTGGCTTCTCCTTTGCTTTGTTTTTTATTTAGGTGGTACTAGGGGTTGACTCCAAGGCTTCATACGTGCCAGGCAAGGGCTCTACCACTAAGAAATTCTCCACCTTTTTTTCTGCTTAGTTACAGGGCTTTTCTCAGTTTCCCAGGCTGGTCTTGAACTTGCTATCTATCTGCCTTAGCCTCCCAGCTACTTGGAGGTTGTGCTACCAAACCCATCTTAAGTATTCCTTTATCTTAACTGGAAATAATCGATTTCTCTTTGCCATTCCCAGAAGAGTCTCTGTGTCACTGTGTCCTGGTATTTCAAATCTCTCATCTGTGACATATCAATAGAACTTTAAGAACAATCAAACCAGAACCCACCTCCAAGTTTCAATGAGCTGGAACAGGCTGAGGCTGCCCCACCCACCCACCCACACCCAGCCTTTGGTACAGATGTTACACAGCATTGCATTGGTGGGGTGTATTTAGAGAAAAGAAAGAAGTGAGAGCACATACATCTGTCACCAGGAACTGTTTGGGGAGATGTGGACACTGGCAAGGTCCTAAGGAGATAGACAAGTCAGCTTTTTCATGGGTTGAATCACAAAATACTGTGAACTCCTTAAGCTAGGGAATCAGACAGATGGGAGTTGGGAGCTGGGGAGATGACTGAGTGGAAAACTGCCTGCTTCAGAAACACAGGGACCTGAGTCTGCATCCTTAGCATTCACCAAGCAAACATTTGTAACCCCAGCACTCCAGCAGTGACGGTGAGGATTTAAGTGGACCCCCAGTGCTCACTGGACAGCTAGTCTAGCCAGTCAGTGAGCTCCAGAGTCGGTAAGAGACCCTGTGTCAAAATAATAAGTGAAAAATGATTGAGGAAGAAATCTGATGTCTGCTACCTCTAGCCATCAAACTCACACACACAGAGTCACATACACACACAGAGTCACACACACACACATGTACACATGTACCTATGTTACACACACACACACATGTGCACATGCACCTATGTTACACACACACAGAGCCACATACCCATGTGCATATGCACCTACATACACACACAGTGCACATGTGTGTAAATGTCACCATTGACATCCGGAGTAGCTGTTGAAGGAGCATGTGATAGAAACACAATATCATAAAATCCAAGCTGAATTGGCCTTTTCCCAACCAATTACAAAGCATGGGCTGCATTTCTGCAGAGCTGTCATACCCAAGCATGGAGTACTTTAACACTCAGAATTCAGCCCATTATCTCTGGAAAGTTCATGAACTAAAAGCATGTAGGGCCCAAAAAGAATGAATTTAAATTCTCTGTAATTTGATAATGGATCCTGCCACACATAGGGATTCTACAAAGAAAATCAATTCTTAACTGAGCTGACAATAGACCTGAGTGACCTCTTTTTCTATGTTGTGTAATGTGAGGATCAGGTTCCTGGGGGCCATGACTAGAAAGAATTTACTCCTGTATTGAAGACATTGATTGTATGGTATTTAAAGATATTCCTGAAGGATTCTGAGATTAATTCAGGAAAAAACCAGTTGGCATATTCTGTGCACCAACCTTTTTGGCTTCTTTTGTGTCTTCCCAACACACTGAGTTCATTCTCACCCCCAAACCTTTGCATATGTCTGTGTCCCTCACCCTTAGATGTCTTCCCTCCCTGGGCCTCACATGACAGGGTCAATCTTGAATTTAGTCCAAATGCCATCATCCATCAGAAAGGTCTTCCTTGATTTCTTAGGTCAGAGATTGGCCAATCCCAGTCAACTATGAGAAAAACTCAGGCTACCATCTGCTTTTATACAGTCTGAAAACCAACAACAGTTTTTTATATGGTTTAAAAGAAAATTAAAAAGCACTAATGTTTAGCAACACATGAACATTATATTAGTTCAAGTATCAGTGTCCATACAGAGTTTACTGGGATTCAGGCTCCCTCATTCGTTCATCATTTGTAACTGCTCTCAAGGTGCCATGTCTGGCTACATCCTCAAATGGCTAAAATATTTACTAATTTTGGCATAAATATGTGTAGATGATGATATACCTGTGTGTATGAGTGTGGATACATGAGTAACCATGTGAAGGCCAGAGGCTGAATGTAGTTGTGTTCCTTGATCACTCTCCACCTTAGATCTTTAGTCAGGGTCTCTCACTTGAACCCAGAACTCATCAATTTGGCTAGTCTAGCTCACCAGCTTCCTCCAGGACGCCCTGTCCCCAGCTTCTGTGATCTGTGATTACAAACAGGCTGCCATGCCCACCTGGCATTTCCATGGGTGCTTTACCCTCTGAGTCATCTCCCAGCTCTATTTGTCTTTTAAAGCATTGTAGAAAGGCCTTTGCCAGCCCTGCGCCAGTCAAATCAGTCATCATCCTACGGCATTTATCCACGTTCTCTTCTTCACAACAGCCACATTCAGTATCTCCCTTTCTCTTTCTGCCCTTCCCTCCATTTCTTCTCTTCTCTCTTTTCTTTCTCTCTCCCTCTCTTCTCTCGCTTTCTGCAGTGGCATCAAGTATAACACCCCAGAACCATGAGCTAGGACCCCCTCTAGGTACCCAAATCCTGACTATTCCAGTCCCTTTCATGATTGGGCTAGCATTTGCACCTAGTCAGCACACATCCCCACCTACACTTTAAGTCATATCCAGGTCATTGACAATACTGAATACATAGAGCATGTTATACTGAGTTGTATTGTATTGTTCAACAGCAAGTATAAAGTCTGCTCATGTTCAACTCAGATTGAACACATTGCAACAACTGGCTGCACGTGAATAAAGTGCTTGTCAAGAGAACAAGAAAACCTGAGTTTAATACCCAGACCCCATTCAAAAAATAAAACTTGGCAAGAAATAGAGAAATACAGACTTTGAGGCCAGCCTGATCTGCGTAGTAAGTTCCAGACCAGCCAAGGCTACATATTGAGACCCTGTCTCAAAACAAAACAAATGAAACAACAACAAAAATCCTGATGTGATAGCACAGGCCTGGAATTCCATCATGGAGAAGTGGAGACAGACAGATCCATGGGGGTTGTGGGCCCTCTAGCCTACGGAGCCAGCAAACCCAGGTCTCATTGAGAGAGCCTATCTCAAAAAATGATGGCAATCATCTAAGGTATCTTAGGTGCAACAGCTGAGGTTGACCTCTGATCTCTGCGCACACACACACACACACACACACACACACACACACACACACAAAGAAAAAAGAAAAACCTGGAGCTTTACATCAGTTATTGTCTCTACTTGGCCACTCCAGGACATAAGTAGGGTTTTAATGCACATCTCTCAAATGTACCCCAAGCGATCTTTGCTTCAGTTGCCAATAACCAATAGAAATTTTTCTAGCAAAAACTATCTTGTGTCACTTTACTGCACACTTTTTTGTTCTGTTTTGGTTTTCGAGACAGGGTTTCTCTATGTAGCCCTGGCTATCCTAGAACTCACTATGTAGAACAGGCTGGACTTGAACTCACAGAGATCCTCCTACTTCTGCCTCCCAAGTGCTAGGATTAAAGGCATATGCAGCACTTCTGGCTAATACACACATTTTACTTGGGTTTGAAATTTGCAATCCTTTTCTGAAGGCTGTCATCAAATGTAAGATGTCATCACAGAACAAGAACAAGAGGTCACTTATAAAACAGACACATCCTTAGTTCTGAAACTTCAGTGTCTGAACAGTAGGCTGATGCCATGGAATGTGATTCTACTCAGCCAGCTATGAGACATAGGTTCTGGAAGTGTAGCAGGGGACATAGAATAAAAAATCACAATACCAGTTGCCTCGAGAGATGGCTCAGTGGTCAAGACCACTGATTATCTTTCCAGGGGACCTAAGTTCAGTCCCCAGCACCCACACAGCAGCTCACAACTGTCTTCAGCTTCAAGATCTGACACCTTCACACAGACATACATGCAGGCAAAACACCAATGCACATAAAATAAAAATAAATTTAAAAAATCACAAGAGCAACGAAATTAATCCTGATTTCAAAGGTGAAGCACCTATCTGGAGGGTGGAGTTCCCTATCAGTCACTCTACCCAACCTCAAACCCTGGCAAGCTGGTCTCACCAGTGATGTTGAAGGGTGTCCTCAGGATCCCAGTCATCCAGGAGAAGAGAGCTCTCTGGGTGTGAGCTGAGGTTCGGTCATAGAGGTCTTTGAACACTGCAGATCTAGGACACAACATGGCTGGTCATTAACAACACACAGGTGGGTGCCCATCCTGAAGGAGCCCTGAGGGCACTGTGCCCAGGGCTGCAAACACATCTTTGCTGTGTTCACTGTTTTCCTCGTTTTCTCTCTTCTTCACAGCTAAACACCTCGCAAAGGGAAGCCTATGCATCCTGCTTCCTTAGCTCTTAATTTCCCTGATGTGTGTAATTAGCCTTTTTGAGATATAACTTACATAGTTTGAATTTCCTTTGGGCCGCCAGCCAGCTCCCAAATAAAAACACAGAGGCTTATTGTAAATTATGAATGCTTGCCCTTAGCTTAGGCTTGTCTCACTAACTCTTTTAACTTAATTTAATCTGTTTCTAGTCATCTATGTTTTGCCATGGGACTTTCTTTTTTTCATGCTGTATGTCCTACTTTCTTGCTTCCTATGTGTCTATCTGGCTGACCCCTAGCATCTCCCTGTTGTCTCCTTTTCTTTTCTTCTTTGAGCATCAATTCCTCCTCCTACTTACTCTCCCTGCCTGCAAGTCCCACTTATATCTCCTCCCACACTACTGGTCATTCAGCTTTTTATTAGACCAATCAGGTGCCTTAGGCAGGCAAGGTGAAACAGCAACATATCTTTACACAATTGAACAAATGCAACACATCCTTCTATAGTTAAACAAATATCATACAACAAATTTACATGACCTATAAGTCACTGTTTAAGTTATATATTTCACCAGAACTCTCCAAAGCAGAATCAGTTCAAAATCATCCTTAAATATACAGTAAATTTGAGGCCAGCCTAGGCTGTATAAAACCTTGTCTCAGGAAAATGAAGTCATAATATTTTTCAAGAAAATTGTTGAAACTAGAAAATATTGTATTATGTAAGGTAAATCAGGCTTCAGGTTCCAAATACAGCATGCTCAGACCTTTCCTTCTGATTTTTATGCATGTATTGTGTGAGAGTGGGTGTGTGATGAATATTCTTGGTTGTCAACTTGATTATATCTGATTCACTAAAACCCATCATTATCATTTCCAGCAGCATACAAAGAAACTCCACCCTCTTAGCTGTCACCCCTTAATCCCTAGCTACCCAGCTCCTGGAAAACACAATTCCACTTCCTCTCTATGGATTTGTGTGTTCTGGATACTGCATATAAATGTAGTCATGCTATTCATTATTTCTATGTCTTGCTTCTTACACATACATGGTGCTTTCAAGGCTGATACATGTTGGAGCATACTTTAGGGCTTCATTCCTTTTTAATGGGTAAATAATATTCCAGTATCTGGATAGTCTCCATCTTGGTTGTCCACTCACCAGCCAATGGACATTTACATTGTTTTCATCTTTGGTTTTGCTTCTTTCTTTGTTGACACCTGAAACTGAACCTGAGGCCTCACACATGTGATGTACATGCTCTAATAGTGACTGGGCACACACACACACACACACACACCTTCCTGTTTAGCATCTTAAAGAACCCCCAACTGCCTCCACGGAAGCTGCCCCACTGTGTTTCCACCATCACCACAGCTCATCTCTGATTTCTCTAATTGCTTTCAATTCTTGTCATTTGACAAATAACTTTATGCTGGTGTGAAGTGGCCTTGCCATTTTCTAAGCCACTGCAGTCTGATTTGCCAGTGCTGTTCCACCCCTATGGCTCCAGTCACCATCATCTCCTTCTCTTCCAACACCAGAGGTCCTGGATGGTACAAATAGGGCTTTTTATTTCACAGCCTCTGGCACTGGATATTCTTCCTGCTCATCCTGAAAACATGAGAGCTTTCCTCCCCTCACACCCACACCATGAACACAACTCTCCATATCAACACCATGAGTAGAATCCATAACCCACAACATGAGTACAACTCACACCTCAGCATGAGTGCAAACACCACTGAGTATAACTCACACCCATATCATGAATACAACTAACACACTCACACAGACACACACACTCACACCCACAACATGAGTATATAGCTCCCTGTGTCAACGATTTATCCACTTTTTCCAAGGATTATTCCCACCAGCCTCTTTTGTAGTCATTCTATGTTTGAACAAACAGATTTTCCTTTAACCCCCACACAATGTTGACTTTGTATTTCCTTTTTCTTTCTCTCCTTTTTTTGGCTTTTTGTTCTAATTTTGTGGCCTTAAATACACCTTCTTTCATTAGAAATATATAATCACACTGCGGAGCACTTGGCCAGCAGTGGGTCCACAGGCACCACGGCATTGTCAGCTGTCTCACACCTACACCAGGACCCCAAAGGGAGTACATGGCCAAGGCTTCTGCTACTCCACAGTTGCTTTTCTGGTGTGTGTGCGTGTGTGTGTGTGTGTGTGTGTGTGTGTGTGTGTGTGTGTGTGTGTGTGCTTAAAAAGCTATTTAAACAAAATATTGTAGTTCTTGTTTTTCTGAATGTATTCAACACACTATGTTTCTCCTCTGAAAACCAGCAATGGACTCAGTCTTCAGACACCTGCCAGCAGAGGGTGGTCAGGGCCCTTCTCCAGGAGGAGGAGCTCTCATGTTCCCTGCAGAACCTGAAGTTGCCCTGCTGAAGCAGGAGAGCAGAGCCCAGGGTAGGGGCAGTGAGCAGCAGTGGCATGGCACTCCTACAGTGTGCGCTCTTACTGGACCTGGATGGCTCCATGTTCAAGCTGCATTTGGGACTGCAGAGTGGGCTACAACACCTCAGTCATCTGTGCTGCATCTGTGTGGTTGCTCAGAGGTATCAGCTGGATGTATTGAACCTGAATGTCACTGCCCTGGAGAAGTGACCCATCTACTTCTGTAGCAGAGTCTGAAGCGGACATGGCTATGAGTTGAGCACACTGCAATACACTTCCACATTGTGGTCCATCCCTGAAAAAAGTCAGGACAGGGCCTCAAACAGGGCTGGAACCTGGAGACAAAAGGTGATACAGAGGCCATGGAGGGGTGCTGCTCACTGGCTTACTTCCTCTGGCTTGCTCCTGTTTTAATTTTTTTAAATTTTGTTTGGTATGTATTTGTATGTGTGCCTGCTTATCTGTGCAGTAACAGCAAAGGACAGAAGAGGGCTTCTGATCCCCTAGAACTGGAGTTATAGGTGGCTCTGAGATGCTGGACGCAGATGCTGGAAACCAAAGCCAGGTTTCTCTGCAAGAGCAGCAAGTGCTCTGGAGCATCCGGTCCTTTCTCCAGTACTTTGTTTTGTTTTCTAAGAGTGAGGATAGTTGAAAAATTAGGGACAATGGAAATACACACATACAGAAACACATATATATATACATATATCCACGTGTATATGCATATAAAGTGGTACGCACCATTTAAGAGAAAATTTGCCCATTGCAAAAATGCTGTTTACCATTCCCTTGTGACCACTGCTGCCCGAGGGTCAGTCATTCCGTATCTCTGCCCTTCAATTTCCTCATCCATAAGGAAAAAAATGGGAGGGCAGGGTGGAGTGAGAAGGTCAGAGAAGACCTGTGGTCACTGCAGGGTTAGGAGGTGAAGCCCTCATGAATGGGATTAGTGCCCTTATCTAAGAAATTCCAGAGGGCTCTAGAACCTTCTTCCAGCAGAGGACAACAAGAAGAAACTCCTATGAACCAGAAAGTAGAAAAATACCAAATCTGCCCTGTCTTGACCTTGAATGTCTCAACCCCCAGAGATATGTGTCTGTTGTCCAAAGTGCCCAGTCTACAATTGACTAAGATATTCAGGAGAGCAGTATCAGTAGCTAGGATATAGTGGCACTCTTCTTCAGTGTTTTTTAAGGCTTTTTGGATTTTTTACTTAAAACAAAATATATTGGTTTTCCATTTATGGAAATAAAGCTAAGTTTACTTTAAGTTTTTTCTTTCTTTTCTGTGTATCTGTATGTGATGCACATGTCTGTTTGCATGTGTGTGGGCATGCATGTGTGCTCACGCCTATGGAGGCTTTCTGTGTATCTGTATGTGGTGCACATGTCTGTTTGCATGTGTGTGGGCATGCATGTGTGCTCATGCCTATGGAGGCTTTCTGTGTATCTGTATGTGGTGCACATGTCTGTTTGCATGTGTGTGGGCATGCATGTGTGCTCATGCCTATGGAGGCTATTATCGATGCTGGGAGTCTTCATTGCTTGTGTTTCCCCCATATTTGTTGAAGCAGAGACAATCATACCCAGAGCTCATCAGTATGGCTCCACTTGCTAGCTAGCTTGCTCTGGGAATCCCATCTTTGCCTTCCCAGGCTGCAATTATAGGCAGGCTACTATATCCGCCTGCATTTACATGGGCTCTGGTTATCTAGACTCTGGTCTTTATGTTTATACAGCAAATGCTCCACCACTAAACCATTCCCAGGCCCTAAAACAAACATTTTTTAAGCAGAAAGGATGGAGGGTTATAAAGAAAATCATGGAACAAATCACAGGACAGGTTGGGACAAAAACTAGAACAGTCTCCAGCTACTACAACTGAGATGGAAGACGGTGTTAATAAAAGCATCTCTAAGCTCTGCTTCTGAAGATGTACCTGTGCCTACCTATCTTCTCCCTGCTGGGTATTAACCTCCTGAAATCACCTCAGCAGCCCCTGAGCAGCACACAGAACTGAGTTCAGAGGGAAAGACTCACAGGTTCTTAAAGGCATCCTCACGCAGGTCCTGGGGTAGCCTCTCTGTGATATCCGGCTGCAGAAAGCTGCCTGAGGACCCTCTGAGCACCCTGCCCAGGACCTCCACACACTCCAAAGGGTTCAGCATCTGAAAACAGCGCTCCAGCGTAATGAGAAACAGGCTGCGGTTCACACCAGGGCTCTGGAGGGCCTCCTCCCTAATATCTCCCAAGTTGATGACAGTGTCCTTCAGGTCCTGAAGGACAGAGAGAATTTATAGTCACTGTAGCTTCGTGGCTAAAGCACATGAGAATCCAACTTGAAGGAGGAAATGGTTATTTGGGCTCCTGGTTCAGAGGGACCTGCTGCACGGTCACTTGGTCCCGTGTGTTTAAACAGAAAGTGATGTGGTAGGAGCTTGTAGATCAGGTTGTTCACTACAGTGTTGGCAAGAAACAGGGAACTGGGGGCTGGAGAGATGGCTCAGCGGTTAAGAGCACCGTCTGCTCTTTCAGAGGACCCGGGTTCGATTCCCAGCACCCACATGGCAGCTAACAACTGTCTGTAGTTCCAGTTCCAGGCAAACACCAAGGCAAATAAATAAATAAATAAAGTTTAAAAAAAAAAAAAAAAAAGAAACAGGGAACTGGAGGGACCATTCATAATCTTCTAAACCTGCCCTCATGACCCACTTCCTGAAATTAGGCTCCATCTCCTAAAGTTTTCACCTCATCACCCAAAATAGTCCCATCAGCTAGAGACCATGAGCTTATGGGACACATTCCATATTCAAACCATTATAGTCACATAAGAGCTGCCTCTTGGCCCAACAGCACTGGACAGGACTCACATGCTGCAGCATGGAGAAATTTAGAATCACAGTTTTACATCATGCTGTTATGTGGAAACTTCTAGACTTTTCTATCACCTTTGGATCAAAGGCAAGGCTTTCACCCACTCTTTCCATTCTCTGGGTGGACAGCATGAATGTCACATCTTCACTTTCATTAGCATAGAGCTGAGCTGCAGTACTTCCCTGGGGTGACCACAGGTACCAGGCTCCACACTGGTAGCAGGATCTTTGCCACAACAGGGTCGTCTGCATTTTCACAAAGCATTGCAGCTACTCCAGACATCCTGAGATCATTACTGTTAACACATTTGAGAGTTTCTGAAGTCACTAGACCTGCTACTGAGTTCTGTTCCTCGTGTGTTAAAGAAACACTCAACTTCCCTCTGTGTTTGCACTGGGTCTTGCTATAAGTGGTCTTCAGGATAATTGGTTTCCTTTGCAATCTTCTGTATTTTGTTACATAGACTTTTAAAACATCACTCTGAAATAGGTCCATGGCTTCCTCAGGCAGGAACCCATTTTCTAACCTCAGAATCAGTCTTTTTAAGATGTGTCACTAGAGGTTACTCTCCAAGACTCCATTTCCTCACCCGAATAGTAAAATGCAAGATTATTTTTTTTTATTTTGATTGTGGGTATTATGCATGGAATTCAAGACGCTGTTCATCCTGGGCCAGCACTCAACCACTACACTCAGCCTTCAGCTCTTTTTCATATGTGTGCATGTGTGTGAGTGTAGACAATTTTACTCTGTAGCTCAGAAAGAGATCAAAAATCTCCTTTTGCCTCAGCCTCCTGAGTTCCAAGATGGTAGGCATGAACCAGTAAGCCTGGCTTTAAATGCTAAATAGTAATATTCTTTTTAACTTTATTTAATGTTATGGAGAAGATTAAATTAATCCATGTATGTTTACTACCTTAAAACAATGACATGGGCAAAAACTGACCCACTTCAGGGTGTGTGTGCTTGTGTGTGTGTGTGTGTGTGTGTGTGTGTGCGCGCGCGCGCGTGCGCGCACGTGCATGTGTATATGTGTGATGTGTGTGTATGTGTGTATGTGTGTGTGTGAATAAAGTTTTATTGGCACATACCCATACCTAATAGCAGAGTTAATTGTAACTGGAGGTGTGTGACCTACAAACATTACATTTTTACTCACTGGCCCCTTGCTGGTCATTTCCTTAGAAAAATACCTCATATAGAGAAAAGTCTCAATAAACATTAAGCAACATATTTTTTAAATATTTATTTATTATGTATACAGTATACAGAAAAGGGTACCAGATGTCATCATAGATGGTTGTGAGCCACCACACAACATAATTTCTATTAGATTTTGAGTTGAATCTTTTTTAAAAACTAAAGTTTGTTTCAGAATGAAATCTATTCATACCAAACTAGTGGCTGTTATGTTTTAACAGCTAATATTAAAGTTATAACAGATTAAGAGTTAGAGATATAGCTTGCTCAGTACTCTTGAGGCCCTAGCTTTGATCACTAACACTGCTAAAATAATTAAATAAAAAGTATATAATCATTAAAATGTTTAAATCATCTTTAAAACCTTATGAATTGAAAGTAATAAGAATCTTAACATTTTAGAGCTACAAGATGGGTCAACAGTGAAAAGAGTGTACTGCTCCTGCAAAGGACCTCAGTTCAATCCCCAGCACCAACATAGAGCAACTCACATCTACCAGAACCCCCATAAACCCAGTGTCCTTTTAAAGAAGAAGGAGGAGGAGGAGGAGGAGAGAAGAAGAAGAAGAAGGAGAAGAAGAAGAAGAAGAAGAAGAAGAAGAAGAAGAAGAAGAAGAAGAAGCTTTCCATCCTGAGTTCACATAAGAAATGAAAGCTAGGAAAGGGTTTGACTCCATCTTGGAAGAGTGGTCCACACCCAACTCTCTCTAATAATTGGACACTAGCCCTCAGCTTTGGAGCCTCAAGCTTCCTAAGGCTTGGGGCTCTTGCTCTCTGTGATGCTCATGTCACATTAACCTTGTTTTGTAGGTCTTTGTCAGTTTTTGCTTATCTTCATCCCACACTGTAACCTTATGGACAGGGCAAGTTCTTTGTACACCCACCGCACACAGCAATCACCTCCAGACACTTACCAACTCCAACCCTCAGTACACTTACAGCCCTTAAGAGCAGAAAAATGTAACCTAGAGAAACTAAAGAAGAAAAGCCAAGTCCTAGAGTCCCAGGTTGGGGTGATATCCAAGAGAGAAAGGAGTCAAGCTTCCAAGGCCTGGGTAGGCCCAGCAATACCAACTACTGCCCCAGCCCCTCCTTAGGAGATGCCAAGTGTGCCTCACCAAGGGGTCCCATTTGTCTTCCAAAATACATTTCATGATGGTAGAGAACTGCTGGGCATCAGTGTTCCTCAGGTCCTCCAGCAGCTTCTGGGGCTGGTACAAATACTGCTCCAGATGGGTTTCCATGACTGCCTGGGCATGGGAGAGTGAGTCAGTGAGGACAGAAGACCAGGCAGTGGGTCAGCACCATGGCCAGCAGCCAAGGGGGTTTCTCCTCCGCTCCCTGCAGAAGCCACCAGGACCAAGCTGCCTGAATGTGAGGGTTTTAGCGGTTGCAAGTGCTATAAAGTCGGAGGATTCCTTACAAAATCCAGATTTCCAACTCCACTTAGGAAATGCAAAGGATGGAAATGCTGGGCATGTTTCCTCCTTCAGGTGATCAGTCTGATTTCCCTATTCTGTTGCTTGCTTGGTCCTTGTCCGAGGACTCTGGCAAGAAGCTGAATGTCCCTGGCTTCCTATCACTCAAATGCTAGTGCTGAGCAAGGAGAAAACCTGAACATAAAGAATAAACATGTCTTAGTGCCTTGTCAGGACACCAGCCTCCCTTGAAAACCTCTCCTCTGCTATTTGCAGACTTGTTTCCTTTTTTTTATTTAGGAGCTTTGGGATTTTTGTTGCTACTGTTGTTCAGTATTGGAAACAGGAATCTCACTATAGAGTCTAGGTTGGCCCTAAATCCACATTCCTTTTGTCTCAACTTCCCAGATGCTGAGGTTACAGTTATCTGCCCAGCCTCAGATTCTTAAACATCCCTTACACAAATGTTCTCTGGAAAGGCAGTGTGAAATGATGCTTGTAGGCAAGCACCATATAAAAGACAGATTAACATGTATGCATATCCTCCATGTTCACACTTATCTGAACTTGAATTTAATTAGATACTGCCTATTTGTGTGTTGTGCTTTGTCTTTTGAGAGGGGTCTCATGTAGCCCAGGCTGGTTCCAAACTCACTGTGCAGCCAAAGATGATTTTGAACCTGTGATTCTTCTGCCTTTGCCTCCCTAGTGCTGGGATTTGGGTATGTGTCAACCATGCCCATTTCCCGCAATGCTGGAGATCAAGCCCCAGGCATTATACATACTAGGCAAGCATTCTGTCAACTGAGTTACACCTCTAGTCCATGAACATTCTGTATTTATATTTGCCAAGTTGGCAATCCTACATCTGGGCCTCAGCTTCACATCTGGAAAACAGAGACCGCAATAGTGCTCACCATGTGGGGTGTTATGAGAACTAAATGTCTACAGTCTCGGTGATGCCTGGCACAGACATGCTCAGTCATGTTGACCATTTGCCTCTACTCATGATGAGTTTTTATTTACTTGAGATCTGTCTCTACTTCTGAATGGTGGTAGTAATGCCTAGTTTTCCACCTTGTCCTCAGTGTCTTCAACTATGCCAACCTGCCCAGTGGATGAGGATGTGAATGTAGCAGCAATGTACCTACAAATATGGAGACCTTATTGTCAGAGAGAGAGGGTTCCTTGTCACTGCTAATTATACTGTCAGGTGTGATGGAGACAGATGCAATGTGGGCCCAACAGCCCCTCCAATTGGAGGAGCAAATAGTGAGCAGGCAGCTTTCTTGGTGCAGTTCTGGTGTGAATGTCTGTTGATATTTCTGTTTTTATTAAAACGTAAGTGAAAACTGGAAATAACAAAGGACTGTGCTGCTCCTTTATTCATCCATCAGTTTATGTTGTGACTTCTTTGCTAAACAGAGCAATGGTGTGTGAGCACCATATGACACATTCTCAGTGGCATGTGTAGTTCTCAAGGTGTCATTCTAAGCTGCCAGCCATGCGAAGACACCTCAGTCATCACACCTTCACTGCCTCTGCTGCTCCTCTAGCCAAATGCCCATCCACTGCTGTCACCAACAATAGAATGCATGCTGAATGTGATTTGTCTCCCAAGGCCCATGCATCATAAGTTCAGTTCCCAGGAAGATGACATTAAGAGATGATGCCACCTCTCAGAAGTGAACCCTGGTGTGAGGGAACAGAGATGCTGCCATTGGAAGGAACTGAGAAAGGTTCCCATAAGACATTGGTTAGTTTTGGGGAGAGGATTAAAGTGAGCTTGACCATAAATCCTGTCCCAGATTCCTGATTCCCCATTTGATCTTTTCCATTCATAAGTGTGCCCACCATTGTTATGCCAACTGTCAAGTCTTTGCAGGAGCCAGCCCTATACTGATGGATTGTTTGAGTCTAAAACTATAAAGTAAATTAAACTTTTTAAGAAAAAAAAAGATTTATTTTATTCATGTCTGTGTGTATTTGTATCTGTGTGAGCATATGTGAACGTGTGTGTAGAGATACCCACAGAGGCCTAAAGGGCATCAGATCCCTTGGAGTTGCTGGTACTGGTGAGCCACCAACATGGGTACTGGGACCTGAACTCACATCCTCATGATTAAGCAGCAAGCACTCTTAACTACTGATCCATCCCTTCATCCCAAAGCTCTCTTGTCCTGGGATTTTGTTACAATAATAGAAGTCTTAGATACCTGGTCTTGGATATTGTGTTATGGTGATAGAAAAGTGTCTAATACATTCCTGCTGCTCTTTTATCAGTAGACTCTCTCCAGTTTCCACTCAGCTGGTTTGCACTAAGATGTGGCCAATCGTAGAATGTAGGAACAGGTCTCACATACACACCTGCAGGCTAGAGATGGTAAAGGCCACATTCCGCGAGTTTAGATAAGCAAGGACTCTCTGGGACAGGTCTGCAGTCCATACATGGGAGCTTCAAGCAAAGACAGATGGGAGAAAGTCAATGACCAGGTCCCCTGCAAATATTCCTGTACTGGCTGTGTGCCCTGAGGCTCAGAGAAGAGGGTATAAATAAGCCAGGGATGCTAGGGACTTTAGGTGGAGAAGTAAGAGATGCCTTCATTTGGCACAGTGGGAAGAGATGTATTCATGAGTGTGTGTACAAGTGTGTGTGTATGTGTACATATGTATGTGTGTATATATGTACACAGTTATATACAAGTGTTTATGTATAGAGGCATATGAATGTATGTGTATACAGGTGTGTGTATGTGTACATATGTATGTATATATATATACACAGGTGTATGTATGTATGTTTATATACAAGTGTTTATGTATACAGGCATATGAATGTGTGTGTATACAGATGTGCGTGTGTGTGTGTTTGTATACAGGGGTATGTGTGCATGTGTATATATACAGGTGTGCATTTGTATACAGGTATCTGTGTGTATGTGTGTGAACACAGGGATATGTGTGTGTATATAGGTGTGAGTATACAAGTGTATGTGTGTATGTGTTTGTATACAAGGGTATGTGTGTATACAAATGTGTGTTTGTATACAGGTGTGTGAGTGTGTGTACAAAAGTGTATATGTGTGTGTATACAGATATGTGTGTTTGCATATATGTAGAGGTCTGAAAACAACCTCAAGTATCATTAAGACAGGATCTCTCATTTGCCAGAAGCTCACTGATTCAAATGGACCAGCTAGCCAGTGGATTCTAAGAATTTCCTGTGTGGAGTGGCCTGGTACTGAGATTCCAAGTATATGCCACCATGTCTAAAACTTTTATTCAGGTTCTGGGGGGTCAAATTCAGGTTCTCATGAGTGTGAGGCAAATACTTTGCTGACTGTGCCGTCTCCCAGCCATTGCAAACAGCCTTTTTCTAATCTCTTTTTTTTTTTTGTTATAGATAAATAGATGGATGGATGAACACCCAAGTAAACAAATGAAATTGCAGCCTAAGGAATATATCTAAAACTGCCCATTGCAGTTCTCGTGGGGAGAGGGATGTTTACATCTTAATGTGACTGGCTGTCCCTGCCAGGGGCCTGAGGCCCTCATTTCCTCTTTATAGAATGCATATTAAGATTTAATGTTGACAGCTTCTTTCTGCAACACTGACACATCACCCCATCTCTCCAGGCTCTCACACAGGCCTGAGTATCGTGGAACAGAGCAGTGGTAGCATCAGGCCCTGGCACCAGGTGTCAGGGTCACACTCCAGCTCTACCACTCCCCAGATGTATGGCCTCCACTCTCCTTCCCCAAGCTTCAGCTTCATTATTCCATCCAATGGGCCCCTCCCAGCCTGAGAAGTAAACACAGATGTGTTTCTCTTGACTGAGCACTGGAAGTGATGTTGCTTTCCCAGAAGCATCTTAGGCTTAAGCTACAGCAACAGAGGAATAGCGTTTGGGAAACAAGTGTGTCAACTTGAATGCTGTACATTGGTTGATGCTCTTTGTACTGAACATATACTAATTCTCTCATGTAAGAAACTCCATACAAGAGTTATTAGGAAAAAAAACCCATCCCTTCCAAGCCCTCAGAGGCAGATTACCTTTCAAAGTGTATGAGATCCAGGAATGCTATAGTGGAGACAAAATGAAAAGACAGCTTTAAATGGAGTCATTCCACAGATAGCACATCCATATCTGTTTGAAGGTCTCAGAAGGTACACATGGGACAGACTGGGACAGACATTACCATTCAGATAGCTTCCCTCTATTATTTCTTCCTAAAAGGCAAAGAGATACAATCAAGTATAACATTCAAATTAGGCAGCACCAGAAGAGGGGATTTTTATTGAAATAAGAATGGAACACTCACCGCCATTTTCTGCAGCAGTGGGTGTAAATCTGTAAGAAAACCATTGAGTATGTGACGGAGCTGAGCTGTGTGACCTTCATGAAGGCATATGTAGCTACCACACGAGTCCAACAAAAGCCACTCAGGCATATCCTGAGTTATAATCATTACAATAACTATGCCCAGAGTGAGAAAACCTTGGTCACAGCCCCAACTGAGAACCTTTACATGCTGTCACCGAGAGTGTCTGTCTGTCTAGCCACTGTAGAAGTCAGAAAAGAGGTGTCTCACAGACCTAAGGAGAACTGCTGTCTGATCCACTCTGTGTCACACAGAGGCAGCTAATATGCACATCACAGAGATGCCTGCCCATCTGTGCTCAGTGTGGCAATATTCACAATTACCAGGATATGGAGCCAGCCTGAAAATTCATCAACAAAACACTGGTAGAAAAAGTGTGGTCTATACACACAATGGAGTATTGTTCTACCACAAAGAAGAATATAACTATATCATTTGCAGGGGAAGCATTGGAAGTGGAGATCATCATGTTAATCAAAATAAACCAGACTCAGAAAGAAAGGCACTCCATGATTCCCTCGTGTGTGGGATCTAGTGAACCTGTGGGGAGTGGAAGAAAGAGAAGGTGTTGGAGGTGGATTCCATCAAAGTACATTGTGTGCCTGTGTGAAAATGTTACAATGAACCTATTATTTTACACAAATAATACACACTAATAAAAAGAAAAATCCTTGTATAATAACCCTAAAAGCCCTATACATACCCACAGACACACAGAGAAAGAAAGAGAGTCATCTGAATGCATCATGAGCCTATCCTGACATAGCCAGCTACATCCCCTAAAATGTGTAGAAACCAGTGGTGAAAGGTGTCTTTTCTCCAGGACTTACCCTGCCCAGAGCTTCGCTCTGTCTGACATGCACCTCCATTGCTCAGAAAGAGGACCAGGAGAAGGCAGAGCATCCTAGGTCCCTGAGACATTCTCCTGCAGTTAAGTCAAACACATAAATCATTCAGGTTTCTTTTCTTTTAAAAGTTTATTTAAGAATATTCAGGAGCAAAAGGAACATAAAGATCCCAATTCCTCAAAAATGTTTAAAATAATTTAATGATTCCAGTGTGTACCTAAGACACATTCTTCATTTTCCCAGTACTTCCACACCCCATTTCTATTCCTGCCACCTCCCTGTTCCACTGTGTCCAGAAGAGAAAAACGTTTCAAATCACTCTTATGTCTCACAGGAGCTCTACATCCAGAATGTAACAAATCTTACAATGTGGGGGGCTGGACAGATGGCTCAAGGAGTTAAGAGTACTGGCTGTTCTTCCAAAGGATCCAGGTTCAATTCCCAACACTCACATGGCAATTCACAACTGTCTGTAACTCAGTTTCAGGAGATCCAACACCCTCAACACAGACATGCATGCAAGCAAAACACCAATGTAAAAATAGATATTTTTTTAAAAAAGAAATCTTACAATCTAGCAAGAAGATAGGCCAATGGGAAAACTTCTTTAAAATAGGTATAAAAATGTTCAATAAGAACACAAAAGATATCATAGCATGTGAATCACTTTATAGAGGACTCTGCTCAAAACAAGTTCCATTTGTAGGACTTTTAGTAAGCAAACAGGACAGATGGCTGTATTCAAAATTTAAATCTATGCGTGTCACCTTTCTTCACATCACCCCCAGGATAAAACAAAACTTGTGAAATAGACCCCAGCGAGACCCCACACAGTCACTAAAATGACCAAAGTGGGGAAGGGCTGGCAGCATCAGATGGTGGCAGGATTGTGATCAGAAAACTATTTGCCAGAGTTTGTAAAATTATGGGGGCTGGAGAGATGGCTCAGGGGTTAAGAGCATCCTCTGCTCTTCCAGAGGACCCAAGTTCGATTCCCAGCACCCACATGGCAGCTAACAACTGTCTGTAGTTCCAGTTCCGGGCAAACACCAAGACAAATAAATAAATTTTAAAAAAAAAATTATATACTTGGTATTCTACAAAGAATGTCAGGGGCTAGGTGGGTAGCTTAGTTAGTAGAGAGTTTGCCTAGCAAGCACAAAGCTCTAAGTTCAATCCCAAGCACCATAAACTTGGCATTGGAGGTACATACCTGTAATCCCAGCAGTCAGAAAGGAGAAGCTAGAAAGTCAGAAGTGCAATGCTATCCTCAGCTCCTGAATAAGTTCAAGAGCAGCCTGGGCTACATAAGACCCTGTCTCTACAAACAAGAAAGAAAATTTTAAAAAAGAAGAAAGAAAGAAAACGGAAAAGGATTGTCAATCCTAGGTATTTGCCAGGAGACGTGGTAACATGTAGATACAAAGATTAGTTCAGCCTTATTTGTAATGACCAAATCTGGAAACAACCTAAGTGTTCAATAGATGCGAGGCTTAAGACAGCAAGCATAAGTATTCAATTGAATATATTTGTTTTACCTTGCCTGCCTAAGGCACCAGATTGGTCTATTCAAAAGCTGAGCAGGCAATAGCTAGAGAGTAGAAGGACAGGTGGAGCTGGTGGGGAGACAGAATAAGCAGGAGGAGGAATCTAGGCTCAAGAGAGAAAGAAAGGGAGACGTCAGGGCTCAACTAGCTAGGGGCCAGCCAGTCAGACACAGAGGAAGCAGGAAAGCAGGATGGACAGACAGCACATAGATAAGGTAAACGAGCCTCAGGGCAGCACAGAGGTTAATAGAAATGGGTTAGCTTAAGTTTGAAAAGCTAGCTGGAAACAAGCCTAAGTGAAGGTGGAGCATCCATAATTAATGCTGTCTCCCTGTCATGATCTGGGGACTGGCAGGCCAGGAAAGGCTGCTACAGAATACCAACCAAGATACTGAATGCAGGAATCAGAAGACTGAGATCTCAGAAAGAAGGCATGAAGACAGGCTGACACTGTGAAGCAATGGTGGGAAGCCTTGCTGCAAAAGAGAACAGGAGAATTTTAAGGAGGATGATGAAAAAATTTTTATATATATATATTTTTGTTTTGTGTGTATGAGTATTTGGCTGCGTTTATGTTTGTGTGTAGTACCTATAGAGGCCAGGAGAGGGCATCAGATCCTCCTGGAACTAGAGTTTCAGAATGATAGGAGCTGGGAACTGAGTCCTGGAAGAGCCGCTTGGGCTCTTACCTGCTAAATCCCAATGATGGGAATTTCTCTATCTTGATTGCAGTGGGTATTACATAGAAGCCACACTTACCAAATCTCATTGGAATGTGTGTTTTAAATGGGTGGATAGTACTGCATCTAAGTCATACCTCCCAAAAGTTGCAATTAAAAGAGGAAAGGAGGCTCAGTGGTTAAGAACTCACTGTTCTTCCAGAGGACCTGAGTTCAATTCCCAGCATCCACATGGCAGCTAACAACTGTCTGTAATTCCAAGATCTCACATCCTTACACAGTTATACATGCAGACAAAACACCAATTCACATAAAATTAAATATTAAAAAAAAAAGAGGAAAGGAAACCACGGGCTATAGAGTCCCACAGTCTGGTTTCTGTCCTGCTCTGTCCACTCTCTAGCTGTGTGACATCAGACAATCTGCTTCACCTCTCTGTGCTTCAGTTTTTCCTGTATCTCGGTTTAAAATGGGATAGATGGTGGGATTGTCCTAACTTGCTTTCTGTTGCTGTGATAAAATATTGATCAAAACCAGCTTGGGGAGGAAATATCTCATAGCCCATCATCCAGGGAAGGCAAGGCAGGAACCTGGGGACAGGAGCTAAAGCAGAGGCCACAGAGGGGAGCCCCTTACTGGCTTGTTCCTAGTGGCTTGCTCAGCCTGCTTTTATATATATATATTTATTATTTGGTGACTTAACATCATGCACCCCATCAAACTCAGCTATTAGACCTCTCAGATTCATGTCCACTCTTATGATCTCCCCATTTACAAAAACGCCGATTCATGCTGCTCATTTAGTTACTGAAGTAGTTATTAAACTACCTGTGGCCAGATTCTTAAAGAAAACAAGTCTTTTCTTACCCACCAGAGGCCATTAATGCAGAAGTGAGGCATTGTGTCATTTAGCTATGTTCTAGCCTTGAGTTCTTGTGTACAATGACATCTCTCTTTTTATTTTTTTATTTTTTATTTTAGGCCACTAATGAGTAAGTACATCTTCTGCTTCTCTTTCTGGGATTGTGATACCTCGCTCAGGAGGATATTCTCCATATCCATCCATTTGCCTGCAAATTTTAGAATGTCATTTTTCTTACTGCTGAGTAGTACTCCGTTGTGTAGATATACCACAGTTTGTTAATCCATTCTTCAGTTGAGGGACATCTAGGTTGTTTCCAGGTTCTTGCTATTACAAATAATGCTGCTATGAACATAGTTGAGCTAACACCTTTGGGGTGCAAATCTTTAGGGTATATGCCTAAAAGTAGTATTGCTAGATCCTTGGGGAGATAGATTCCCAGTTTTCTAAGAAACCACCATACTGCATTCCAAAGTGGCTGAACAAGTTTACACTCCCACCAACAATGGAGGAATGTTCCCCTTGCTCCACATCCTCTCCAGCATAGTCAGCCTGCTTTCTTATAGAACCCAGGACCAGCAGCTCAGGAACGGCACCACCAACAGTGAACTGGGCTCTCCTCTATCATTAACCAATCAGATGTCCAACAGACATGCCTAGAGGCCAATCTGATGGAGGTAATTAGCTGAGGTTCCCTCTTCCAAGATGATAAAAAAAAAAAAAAAAAAAAAAAAAAAAAAAAAAAAAAAAAAAAAAAAAAAAAAAAAAAAAAAAAAAAAAAAAAAAAAAAAAAAAAAAAAAAAAAAAAAAAAAAAAAAAAAAAAAAACTAACCAGCACAGGAACTCTTATACTGTCTTTTGAAAAGTAAATTAGTCACTTTGAATGGAGCTTCTTTTGGAACAAGTTCTGAGTGGTGTGAGTTTTTAAGAGGTCAGATTGCAGTTCTCAAAGTTCCAAGTCTGTGCCTGTCACGATAACTCTGTTTTTACTCCTCAGATAAAACCCTTTCATGGCTGTACCATCTACTTCTTGGTGCCTCATTTAGAGGCTCCAGCTCAGGGCTTCTTTCTGTCCTTCCAAGATGTCATATTTCCCAGGTTAAGGTCCTCTGTGAAGACCCCTCCTCCCTTTTGGACCTTGCTAACTCAACTTATTATAAATCCCAAGTCTTTCATGCAGCCCTCTATAAATTCCCTAAGACAAGTAGAGAGAACACCAATACTTCTCTTTTAGAGTACCAGGCAGAGCTAAGGTACATATTTATATCTGTGTAATTATTTCATGCATTTGATGTTTATTGAGCACCACTGCAGGCTAGGCATTACCTACACTCTGAGGATATGGCAGCTTGCATAGTCGTGTCCCTGCTGACATGTTGCAGAGCCAGGAAGAAAATAAATAGGTGATCGAGTATTTCTGCTTATGTCAGGAGTGGTGGACGCTACTCACGGAAGAAGCAAAGGAAGGGAGCCAGGGCAGAACACGCAGGCAAGATCTGAGGACAGCAAGAACTGAATTACAGTGACATCTGGGGAAAGAAAGTTCCAGAAAGAAAAGAGAGCATGCTCTCCTATAAACCACACAAGGATAAGAAAGGAAGGCAATGAAGCTGGGAGTAACTGGCCTCTTGGACAAGCACTTACACTTGGCTTTGAAGCAGGGTGGAGCCACTGGAGAAGCATTAGCATAGGAACATCTTACTCTGTTTTTTTGTGTGTTTGTTTGTTTTTTAAACTGGATCCTGAACACATGGAACTCCTTGAACAGGACAGTGGCTGCATCAAAGGGAAAGCATCCTTGATGAGAGGTGTGTGGAGGACTGAGTCTCAGGCAGTGAAGGTAAGGAAAGGTGGCTGCTTCCAGAGGTATTCAAAGGTAAAGCAACACAGGTATACAGGATTTAAGGGGGGGGGGTCATGGATGATGACAAGGATTTGGTCAAGGGGTAATGCCTGGGTCTCCCTGGGAAGAGAAAATGGAAGAGATTTCGTGAGTGGACTGCAGGCTGGTGGGGACAGGAACAGGAGTGGGAAGAGTATCAAAAAGGACTTCTAGAAAGGGGGGGCACTTCAGGATCTCCCAGGAATCAACAAAGACGACCCCAACTATGACTCTTAGCAATAGCTGATCCATAGCCTGTACTGACCATCTATCTCCTGTGATCAGGCAAGACTTCAAGTGGAGGGAGTGGAACACCAACCCAGCCTCATAATCTTCAACCCACAGCTTATCCCGCCTATGAGATGTGCTGAGGTAAGAGTGGCCTAGAGATTGAGGGAGTAGCCAATGACTGGTTTGGCCTAAAACCCATGCCAGGAGAGTAAGCCCAACCATGACACTGCCTGGAGTATCAGGACCCACAGGCTGGATGACTGAGACTTAGGACAGAACCAAACACGACTGGAGGAGGAAAAAATGTCAATGTAATGATGCCTAATTACCTTCTGCTATACAAAGATTGATTCCTAGCCCGATTACATCAGAGGGGCTTCATCCAGCAACTGATGAAAACATGCAGACCCACAACCAAATATTAGGCAGAGCTCGGGGAATCCCGAAGAGGGGGAGAAAGGATTATAGGAGTTAGAGTGGTCAAAGACATGACAAAAAAACCTCACAAAAACAACTAACCTGGGCTCATAGGAGCACACAGAGACTGAACCGACAACCAGGGAGCCTGCATGGGACATACATGTTACAGTTCTGTAGCTTGCTCCTCTTGTGAGATTCCTAACAGTGGGAGCAGGAGCTGTCTCTGACTTTTTCACTGCGCTTTTGGGACCCTACTTCTCATACTGGGTCACCTTGCCCAGCCTTTTTTTAAAAGATTTCTTTATTATGTATACAGTATACAGAAGAGGGCACCAGATGTCATTATAGATGGTTGTGAGCCACCATCAGGGGGTTGCTGGGAATTGGACTCAGGACCTCCGGAAGAAGAGTTAGTGCTCTTAACCTCTGAGCCATCTCTCCAAGCCCCTTTTTTTGCCTTAATATGCAGGAATATTTAATATAAGCATAATATATATGCTTAGTCTTAGTGCAACTTGATATTCAATGTTTTGTTGATATTCATAGGAGATCTATCCTTTCCTGAACAGAAGCAAAGGATGAATGGATTGGGAGATGGTAACAGAGAGAGGGTTTTGGGGGGGACTAGGAAGAGAAGGAGGGGAAACTGAGTCTGGGTGTGGCTACAAAAGTGTTCCAGTCACCTAGCATACATGAAGCCACAGACTCAACTCCCAGCATCACATAATCCCAGAATGCTAGCACACATTTGGAATCCTAGCACTTGGGAGAGGCATGAGGGCCGAAGTTCAAGTCTTCCAGGGCTACATAGCAAGTTCAAGTTCAGGGCCAACCTAGGCTACCTACCAGTCTGAGAGAGAGAGAGGGAAATTTGAGCCCTGGGTGTGAGCACATAATTTTAGACTTATTTATTTATCTTGGGGAGCACACCACAGGGCTCCTGTGGAAGCCAGAGAACAACTTGCCGAAGTTTGTCCTTTCCTTCACTATGTACATTCTAGGGATAAAACTGAAGTCATCAGAGCTGGCAGCACAGTCCCATCTGATATTTTCATGGAAGGGTCAGCACCTTTGGTCAATTCAAATTTACACAGCACATGAGAAGAATAGAACTGTGGTTTGAATAACCAATATTCCCCAGAAGTTCGTGGTAAAGGCTCTGTCCCCAGGATGGCACTCTTGAGAGGTGATGGAGCCTTTGAGAGGTGACATTTTGTGGAAGGTCCTTGGGTCCATGGAGTATAGGCTCAGAGAGGATTGCGGCATCTAGAACGTTCTCTTCGGTTTTCTGGATGACTGAGGTGAGGAGCTATGCTCTCAACATTCCAGACATACTGAGTCGTCTCATGGCAGATGCTCACTCACCTTGAAACCTGTGGGCTAAAGTAAACCTTTTCTCTTCATAAACTGGTTGACTTGGGTGTTTGAAAATATTGATGATGACACACAGATGGTTATTTAGGTGTTTAAAAAACAGAATAAGAATAATATTTTTGATAGCATAAACATTCCACATATGAAATTTACATTTTCACACCTACTCTTACACATGTAAAATAAATGGAATTTTAAAGTATGTATCGTGAAACATTGTGTCTACAACAGAAACCTCATACAACACATTTTTGCCAGATCTGATTGTGAGTGGCCACATGACAGGACTGACCTGTAGCCTCTAGGTTCCATAGCATGCACAATGGTTTTTACACACTGTGATCCCCAGTGATGCTCAGTGACACTGTTTCCACCACTGAACAACACATTCTCTCATTTCCTTATATAAATGCTTGAAATTTTCTCCATCTCTGTTTCTTTTAAACACAATAGTAGATGTAGTAGGTAGTTTCTGGCCCGGACTAACCCCAAGATCCAGACCAGCTGTCCCAAATAAACCACCCACAGCTGCTTGGTCCCAAATAATCACACAAAGGCTTATATTAATTACATTTTGCTTGGCCTATAGCTCAGGCATATTGCTAGATAGCTCTTGCATCTCACTTCAACCCGTCTTCATTAATCTGTCTTGCCATGTGGTCCATGGCTTACCTGTGTTTCTTTTACTTGTTGATTCTTGAGAGTCTGTACAGCATCTCATTCTCACTCCTGTCTCACTCTGCCCTCCTTCCCCTTTATCTATGCTCCGATTTCCCACCTACTTCTAAGATGCCTTGCCATGGACCAGAAAAGTTCCTTTGTTATCCAATGATAATTCACAGTGCACAGAAAGACATCCCACATTAAATAGATGCTGTTTTGTTTGGGTTTGTTTTGTTTTGTTTTGAAATAAGGAGATTTGGATTTGTTGGACAGATGTGAAGGAAGCAGGAGAGAGCACTGAGGAGTGGCCACAGTGCTGGGGAGACCTCAGGTGAGGAAAGTGACAAGAGGAAGCACACACAGGATGCTCAGGGGACAAGTTCGGTGAAGACAGGAAATTGCGCTTTGCTTCTGGGTCACATCCCAGAGAGGAGATAATGTGACAAGGTGTGTAAGGACTGAGCTAAAGCAAGACAAGACTAACACAAAGGGGGGCTGGAGAGATGGCTCAGCGGTTAGGAACACCATCTGCTCTTCCAGAGGACCCGGGTTCGATTCCTAGGACCCACATGGCAGCTAACAACTGTCTGTAGTACCAGTTCCAGGCAAATAAATAAATAAAGTTAAAAAAAAAAAAAAAAAAAAAAAAAAAAAAAAAAAAAAAAAAAAAAAAAAAAAAAAAAAAAAAAAAAAAAAAAAAAAAAAAAAAAAAAAAAAAGACTAACACAAAGAAGCGGTCCGCAGAGAAGACTTCCTCATCCTGGCATCATCTAATGAAGGAGGCATGTGTGAAAGAAAGCCCAGACCTGGGGATGGGGGGCTACTGGAGACCACAGCAAGGCGGGGCATTTGGATCTCTGCTCAGCTCACCAGCCCACTTCCTCGCTCAGAAGAGCTTGTCCTTTCTATTTGCAATGTAAAAACACAACTTTCTCCAACTCTCCTCCTGGTGGCTGCTGGGATTTTTCACCTCCTCTTTTCTATGTTTTTCTCTTAAACTCCAATATAATTGGTTTTTTACCTTCCTTCTGAATTCATTTATAAATGGTTTTATTTATGAGACTAAGAACCTTAAAAGGGAATTTCCCTCAGTTTTCCCAATAACGAGATAACAGCACCCTCTTTCAGTGTTAGAAGGAACTTCTGGTACTAAAGAAAACCCCAGGATGAGTTGGTGGCATCCAGAAATTACATCAGTGGACTGTTTTGTCCCTTGGGAACCTCCACAGCAAACATAAAACAAACAAAACAAAACCAATTGTCTTCATTTGTCTTTCCAAGGCAAAGACAGACCACTGACACTTTCAAAATCCCCAGGCACCAAAATCCTGAATTCTAACAGGATCTGAACAAATCAGACAGAGCCCATGGCATTCTAGAGCATTCTGTCCACCAGCTGCTCCTGGAAGCGGCTGTGCTCAGCTCTAACAACTTCCTGGATCTGGGTGGTTAGGGAACCTTTTGCCTCCTTCCCCTTTCTCCTGGGTCACATGCCTCTGGGGTCCATCAGCCTCATTCACAGTCCTCCAATTTCCCAGACAATGAGGCTTCTTGTGCCCCACTCCGCTGATCCTATTACCTCTGTGAGAGGTTTACAATAACGAAATAAGCACTCCTCTTGCTGGGGACTGAATGTCTTCCTCGCAATGAAACCCCAGCTCACTGCCAATTGGGGATTTGGTTTTAATTAAAAGCCCTTTGGGGTGCTCTCTTGTAAAGGGCTAGTCAAAAGGATTGAAAGGACTGGGCATAAACCATTTAGCGGTAAACAACCGATACTGTTCTCTGTGGTTCTGTCCCTTCCCCCCAGCAAACCACCCTGCAGATCCTCAGATGAAGACAAGAGCAAACTTCAGAGCTCCTCAGGACAGAGGTTGCCGCTAGGGGTGGTCAGCTAGCTGTCCTGCCGACTGGAACACAGGGGCTCCCAACTTAACATCTCAAAACCTACATTAGTGTCACAGGTGAGTCAGAAACAAGCTGTTTGGGATGCAGACCGGACAGTTAGTCTTCTCTAAATAAGAAGGGATGCTGGGAGTTCCCTCCAAGTGGAGAAGTGGCACCCAGATATCTATCAACAGTTTACCACTGTTGTAAGGCAGCTCCATTTAAAGCCTGGGGCATAAGCACCAAACATAGGCCCATGGACACTAACTGGGAGAGTTTATACACACACACACTCATAAATAAGTAAGTAAGTAAGTAAGTAAGTAAGTAAATAAATAAATAAATAAATAAATAAGAGCTATCATTTCATAGTTAGCGTGATGGCATGTGGCTGTAATCCAATCCTAGTACTCTGGAGGGTGTCAGAGTCAGGAGGATCACTACCAGTTCAAGGCTAGCCTGATATATATATCCAACTCCACGATACCCTGGGCTATACAGTGAAACCCTTTCTCAGAACCAAAACAAACAAAAGCATTTCATGGCTAAGGCAAAAGAAACCCCATCCAAGTTAAGTGAACTTGCATTCTACTCCAGTACATCACATTTGGGACCCCGTAGCTTAGGACTGCAGAAGTTAGGGAGATAATTGAGTTTATGGGGAGAAGTACGGGGGTGGGGTGGGGGGCTTAGTTACTATCCCCCTCTACCCAGAACACAAACTCTCAGCTACATCTGCCTTGATCATCATCAAAAGGATCTGGCTTCCAAAATGTCAGCAAGAGGAGAAGAGATGGGACTTCCTGGCCGTTCTCACCAGGTGTTCTCCTTACTGGGTCCCTCCCTGCTTACTATACCAGCCCTGAGTTTGCTCTGCTGTGTTTCACAGGTTTAGCTCATACACTTGAAAAGCTCACAGAGCAGGCAAATGGCAGCATGTGCTCTAAAACACAGCTGCAGGATCCCCAAGATTCACGGTCCTCAGAAACACTGAATGAGGCCAGCCTGTGCACGCATTGCCAGCCACACTTGGAGAAACTTGGAAGCAAATACCACCATTGTGTCTACCTTACAAGTAAAAATGGTAGTTCTCAGAAACCAAGTGAACAGATCAAAGCCTTCCAGCTACTAGGTGACAAAGCCAGGTCCAGGCTAAGAGATTACAAATGCCAGAAATATTCAACAATCCCAAATCCTAAACCCAGGGACCCGGCAGCAACCCAGAACAGGAGCACAGCTTTAATACACCACTAGTTCCTAGCTGTGTGTTTTTGAGCAAACTTCTTAACCTCTCTGGCCTTTTCCATGTTTATATATGAAGGTGGCATGTAAACGTGTTTTTAGGCATTCATAAATGTATTGTGGATAGCTCAATAGGAGATCTCGCTCACCGGGGGTGGGCGTGGGGGCATTCACTTCCCAGTGTAAAATGAACTAAGTATCTATCCGATGTATACTTTTCAGATTTCCTCACAAGAACCAAGCAATCATTAAATATCACCTCCTCACCTTTAATATTCCCAAAGCTCCCAGCCCAGCCTGGCTGGCAGGACTCAAACAGCAGTAGCTGTTATGTGGCTGGAGCTATTGTTGCTGCAGGTATTCTTAAAACGGCATCTCCCTGTTGCTGACCTGTTATTAAGCAGGTTCTGATGTCTTCTGTGAAGTATCATCACAAGCACATCCTCCCACCATCCTAAGGATGTCTAGGAGCCCATGCGGTACCCACACTCTGCCTACCGTCAGTCTGTTCACTGTTGTCCTCAACGCCTGGTCCTGGGTCCTCACCTGGTAAGCTACAGGCTCCAAGGCTCTGAGTCCAGCTGCCGTGGGGCCACAGCCACACCTCTCAGGACTGCATGGGGAGCATGCCCCTCCTCAGCCCCCTTCCCTGCCAAGGTCCTACTGCCTGGATCTCCTAGGCATGGGCAGTTGGCGTCGCTGAAGACAGCAGCCAATGGCAATGCAGGGAATTTATATGGCTCCAGATTCAAAGACACCATTCAAAATTGCAGCACATGGATAGCTGAGACAGGGTGGCTGCGAATTTGAGGCCAGCATGGGCTGCTACAAGGTGAAACCCAGTCTCCAAAAATGAGATGGCAAAAATTACAGTTGGAGTCATGTGGCCGCTAGATACTTGGTAGTCAGGGTGTTTGAAGATGCCATCACTGTAGCAGACTCTTTTAGAGTCCCATCTTAGGCAGCTGTAGTGGATACATCTCAGTGAGTTTGAGGCCAGCCTAACTTACAAAAAAGTTCTGAGCCTGCCAGGGCTGCACAGTGATCCCTGTCTCAAAAACCAACAACAAAAAAAGTCTCTAACCTTTACAACAAATTTACAAACTGTAAGATGGGTTGAGTATATAAAGGAATGGGGTTCGGGAGTGGCAGGAGAGCGGATGGAATGAGACTAGTGTGTCTGCACTTGCTGAAGCTGAATGAGAAAGGTTCCTTACTATACCACCACAAATTATTAAAAACAAAACAAAAAAAATCTTGTGGAGATTTAAAAAAAAAAAAAATCCTTTTTACTAGCAAGGCTACAATAGATGTTCACGGTGTTAGCAGGGAAGATCCATCTTAGGTTTTCAGCATCAAGCCTGTAGCTAGATGACCATCCTCCGGCTGCATGAGAATACTTCCCATGAGAGCAGCTCAGTCGTAGAGAATGAACATAGCACGTTCCAACCCTGGGTCCAATCCCCACACGGAAAAAACGATCTTTTAAGGAGAGATGGCTCAGTGGTCAAAAGAACTGACTGCTCTTCCAGAGGACCGGGGTTCAATTCCCAGCACCCACATGGCAGCTCACAAACCGTCTGTAGTTCCAGTTCCAGGGGACCCAACACCCTTCACAGACACACATGTAGGCAAATACCAAGGCAAAATAAATAATTTTTTTAAAAAAATCATACAATTAAAAACACAAAAATTCCTTTCATCTTTACAACAAAAAAACCCAACTACTAACATGTGATTTTATTAAAGTGTATTTTAATACAAATACATTAAAATAATTGGTTTGTATCAGTGAGATTATGGATACCTGTTTTTCATCTTTCCCAGTGAAAATATAATTATAGACCCTAGAGGCTCTCTTGCAATTCTCCCATTTAATGAAACATCTCAATCATCCTAATTTTTAACATTATTTTGTCACAACAAAATTAAACTTTCTCCTCAGAAAGGACCATTGAGGTGTTCTGATGGCCATCAGTGGATTTTTATATTCCTCCTCCAACATTCTCAAAGCCACCCTTCTGTCCCCCAGGCTTTGGTTCAGTTTGTTCTCAAGCCCGGAATGGTAGGAAATGTCTTGTATCTTTTGTTAGCTTCTGATTAGAAACCTGTGAGCTTTGCACGATTTCCTTCAGAGAAATAAAAACATCTATGGGGGCTGGAGAGATGGCTCAGTGGGCACTGAGTGCTCATCCAGAGGATCCGGCTCAATTCCCAGCACCTACATGGCAACTCACAACTGTCTGTAACTCTAGCTTCAGGGCAAAACACCACTGTACATAAAAAATAAAAATAAATAAATCTCAATAAAAGCATCTATCACAGCATGTAAAGAGCTATGTGAACCGACACATACTCACATGCGCTGGGGAGCCCTGTAAAGATACCTACCAAAATGTCTCCAGTGGGTACACTTGGCTACAAAGCAGATAAGTGAAGTCTATTCTCATTGTTTTCTTTTTGACTGTTTTTCTTTTCTCTAGTTAGTGTGGTATCTGGAACGCAAAAGCTCAGCAGTGACCAGTACCAGCCACCAGAGTGTCAAACACAGTGGAAAGAAAGACACTGTGAACTTAAGGGGCTGGCCACAGAGTCCTGGTCATGTCAACCCATTGCTGGGAGGGGGCTGGGGCTCACAGGCATCAAATATTTGGGCCAAGGCAGTAGCACAAAGCTGCAGTTCCCTCCACTCAAGGAGCTGGAATACAAGGATCAATCCAAAGCCTTGTGTTATACAGCAAGACCCCATCTCCAAAAATAAGTCAAATCCTAGCAGAATACCTGACAACAGCATTTGGGCATCCTATCTATTCTTATTTATGTTCCAGAAGTGAAGTGCAGACATCCAATGTTATGTTACCATCTTGCAAGTATTGAAAGTAATTTCAAAATGACTTTGTACTAAAGGCATTAATTCATCTGAATAGGTCAGACTGACTTTCAAACCCAGAGGGACTATAAAATTCTAGTTATGTAATAACATTCTCCCAATTCTCCATAGAGGTCTAAGATTTCATAGAGAAAAAGAATTCTGTTGTTCAGTGGTACCAGAAGATATTTACAAAGTGCACTTTACCAGAAAACAAAGCCAAATGCCCCAAGTTGAACTATAGAAGTATGATGCATTAATTATTAGGGAATGAGAACCTAACAGCACCAGCTCATCAGACAGCTGCTATCTAAAGTAAGTGTTGGCAGGATGTGGAGAAACTGGGATTCTGGGCACTCTTGGTGGGAATATAAAATGGTTTCATCATTGTAGTTTCTCTAAAAAACTAAAGCTAGAATAAATTATAACATGATCCAGCAGCTCCACTTCTGGTATCTGCTCTCCCCAAAAGGAAAAGTCTTAAAGAAATACTGACACATTCATAAACACAGCAGCATCATTTACGACATCTGAAACGTGGAAGCATCTCAAGTGACTGGCAGTAGACAAATGGATATGCATTCTACTCTAGGGTCCTTGCACATATAGAATCATAGTGGTTTTTGTTTCTCTCTCTCTCTCTCTCTCTCTGTGTGTGTGTGTGTGTGTGTGTGTGTGTGTGTGTGTGTGTGTGAGAGAGAGAGAGAGAGAGAGAGACAGAGAGAGACTGGTTTATTTCACTTAACATACATTAAGGTTCCCTTGGATATGGAGTTGGTTGTTTAATAGGAAGTTTCCAGTTTAGCAAAATAAAATGTTCCAGAGACAGATGAGGGAAAAGTTTGCACCATTAGACTACACTAAACATCATTGAAAATGGTTGATGGCTAATATGTTACATATTTTTGACTATATAAATTTTTCTTAAAAAATGATTGACATTCTGTTTCAATGGGCATAGATAATTTAAAAATGAAATCAGCTGGAGGGGCTCAGTGGTTAAATGCATCGGCTGCTCTTCCAGGGGACCTGGGTTCAGTTCTCAGCAATCAAATGGTGGCCCACAATGGACCACAACCAGTTCTAGAGACCTGGGTCCTCTTCTCGGCTCCACTTGCACCAGGCACACACACCAGCACACATACACATGCAGGCGAGAACATTTGTACACATAAAAATAAATTTTGAGAAATAAATTTTGAGAAAGAAAACACAAAAACAACAAAAAACCCAGCTGCTGGAGTGGGGCATCTTGAACAGGAACTAAGAATAGGAAAAAATCATTAGGAAAAGTATGGAGACCTTGACAGCCTGGACATGGGATAGTTCCGTCACACAGGGGTGCTAAGGCCCACTAGATAAGAACTAAATCAGGTAGAACTCTAATTTTTACAAACCCAGAATTAGTAACATCAGGCTACTTTTAAAATAGTTCAAAATTAAGACACTACTAAATTTTTAGGATTCCTACCTAGAAGGCAGACAACACAAATACACTGAACTGAGAAAGCAAAATGTGTATATAGCTACAATTGCAATCTGAGTCTCCACACTCACTGTTCTCAGTCTCTCGGTGACTCATTACCCACTAGTAACAAGAGACCTCTGAATCTCGTCGCAAGACTATAAGTTCAGGGTAGATTTTTTCCCATTTACACCAGAAGTATTTCTTCAGGTGGGTACATTGTGGACCTCCATCTTGTATGTGTGTACCTGCTTGTATGTGTGTCTTTGGGTATAAAGGTACATGTGTGTGCTGAGGTTCTGGTATCTTCTTCAACTGTACTCCACTTTATATCCTGAAGCTGGTTCTCACTGAACCTGGAGCTTACCCAGGGAGCTACCTTGCTCTAGGGACGTCTGATTCCCACATGCTAGGATTCCAAGGTATTCATGACTACCTGGGGATCTAATCAATCCTCATGTGTGCTCTACATGCCTTTATCCAAGTAGCTTCCAATCCATTATACTTTGGTATGTGGGCTGTAAGTCTTCAAGTATTCTGGTTGTTTCAAGTCGATTAGGAGCCCAAGTTTGTGGTGTCAGTGGCTAACTTCTCCAAAATGTTAATGACTTGAGAACACTTAAATCTCACTTAATTCCCAGCCCAGCTTGTTTGCTGTTGCAAGTTGGCTACATAAAACAAAAAACCAGCTGACAATTCAAACAGGATGGTGGAAAATACAGTAGCAATTTTAATGACCTCATCCAAAGGAGGAATGACTAGGAACATTGTGCCCTCTTTCCCTCCCTTCTCTGTAATCTCAACTCCCCAGAGGTTTGGAAGCAGGTGCAGAGCACCAGGAATCCCAGGTGCAAGCTGTGTTTCCTTTCTCCACTCACCTTTAGGGTCAACTGGCAAGTATTCCTAACCACAGATGGAGGTCTTGGTTTTTCAGACACAATCTTAACTGGGTTTGAAACAATTAAGCCAGAAATGGTGCATACAAAGCAGCATACTTGGGGAGAAAATTCCATCCATGGCAGGTCAATCACTGCCAGTCAGTAAGCAACACTGCCATCTAGTGGCCAATGGTGACAATGTGCCAAGACTTCCCATCCCAGGTAGCAAACACGAATACAATTTGTTTCCAAGCCCCAAAGTGGCCCTTTTAATATACTGGTCTTCGAAGAACCTCATATTTTCTTGAGAAATTGTCTTTGTAATGCATAAATGCATGTTCTCACTCTGCTTTTCTGATCTTTTTCAATAGACCTCAACTTCAAATGCAGGAGCTGCTTTGGGGCCACTTGCCTCTGAATACTCTTCCCTGGTTTGGCAGGATGAAACAGCAGTCCTTAATGATGCCAGCTAGCTAACGAAGCACGTCTCCACTGCAAAAGCAGCATGTTAGGGTTTCTCCGTTCCTCCGTTCACAACTGAAGGCGCTATCTGTACATCATTTACCTCACATCCTGAAAAATAAAATCACTAGAACACACCACTAACAATCTGCATCAACCATCTACATGACCCACCTTCTTATGCCTACTGCTAACAGCAAAGGGCCACTGAGGCAGGGGTATGGAGGAGCTGCTCCCAATGAACACCAGATAGCTCTTTCAGCCAGGTGTTGTCATTAAATGTGATCTCACAATTTCTGTGTGTAAATGTGAATAGTTAATGAACACCTGGGTAACACATTGTGACTACCCACACTCACATCATCATTGCTGTGACCGTTGGGACTTTAGGCTCCAGGCTAAGCAGTCTGCTCTTTGGAATGTCCACAGTGGTTATTGACCTTGCTAATGAGGTCTCCTCCTCCGTTAAGGACTTGGGGATAAGCCAAGTTCTGGGAAGGAGGCACATGAGGAAGAGGAAAATGGTAAATAAAGGCATTCTGGGATGCATCCTGTCAGTGTAATAGAAAGCCTCGGTCCTGAGATAGTCTAGGAAAACAGCTGTGGGAGAGCTCATCAGAAGCAGGTGTTTCCCAACACTGAGGATGGCACTTCCTAGAGCAGTGCGGCTAAATGAAGCTGATCATTCTAGTAATGTCACCTGGCCTGAGGTTCTCCGAAGCTGCGTTCTCCATCATGGCCAAGCTGCAGTCTGCCTTCCCCACTTGCCCTGTGTGTGTTTCAAATCAGGCTCCTACTGGGCACTGGGCGCTCCTGCAGTCAAAGCTGCACAGAATACAAGAGTCTGAAAGTGACTTAAACGTGGTGCCAGAGTCATCTCCAAAAACTTTTATTAGCATGATTAAAAACATTTTTTGAATAGTAACAGAAGGAGTTTCTAAACATGAAAGAGTTATCTGTGGATCTACTTTATAACCAGTATTTGAATTGAGTGGACAGCTTTATTGCCAGTCTTCACTTATTAAAAACAATCCATTTATCAGTTCCATGACGTCATGACTATTGCTTTGTCTGGGAATGAGTCCCTACAGCAATTAAGTATAAAAAAT
>PVIH01016201.1:0-46548 GCA_004025045.1 Sigmodon hispidus | reverse complement strand
GCAGGTGCTCTACCACTGAGCCACACCCCAGCCCCTCAATGGGGGATTCTAGGCAGGTGATCTATCACTGAGTCACTCCCCAGCCCCTCACTGGGGGATTCTAGGCAGGTGCTCTACCACTGAGCCACACCCCAGCCCCTCACTGGGGGATTCTAGGCAGGGGCTCTACCACTGAGCCACACCCCAGCCCCTCAATGGGGGAGTCTAGGCAGGGCTCTACCACTGAGCCATTTCTTCTGCCTTCTTTTATTTTGAAATAAAGTCTCACTAAATTACCCAGGCTGGTCTTGGATTCATTCTAAGACTTGAAACTTTTAATCCTCCTGCCTCAGCCTCCTGAGTATCTGCAATGACAGTTCTGTGTCATCACACTTGGCTCTTTTCTGGATTTGATGGAGGGAAGTTTCAGGAATTGAGAAGGGGCCCAGGCTCCCAGATGAGATCACTAATACCAAGCTATGGTAAAGTTGGAAGCCTTTCTGATCTTGTAAGCACACTGGGAACCCTGGGTGTGGTTTGTCACCAGCTGGGCAGAAATGATTTCTCATGTGATCTGGAGAAAATCCTACACGATCTGAATTTTTGGCCTTGCTCTCCTATTCACTAAGGCATCTGCTCTAGAAATGAATCTCACCTTTCCCATGTTTGGTGTGTGTGTGTGTGTGTGTGTGTGTGTGTGTGTGTGTGTGCATATGTGTTAATGTGTATGCAGATACACTTCTGCTTATTATTTTATGTGTGTATGTGTACATATGTGTAAAGAAGTCAACCAGAAATCAACTTTGGCTACCATTCCTCAGACACTGTTCTACTTTACAGTTTATTATTATTTTATTTTATTTTTAGGCTGGGTCTCTCACTGACTCTGGAGCTTGCAAAGTAGTTTAAATTGCTTGAAGTGCCAGCAAACCCTAGGGATGATAGGCATGTTATCACTATGCCCCACTTTGGGTTTTTGAGACAAGGTTTCACTATGTAATCTAAACTGTCCTTGAATTCACAATTCTCCTGCCTCAGCTTCTTAAATGCTGAGGTTGCAGCCCTGTAACATCAAACCTGGCTGGGTTTTACTTTGTTTTTGTTGTTGTTGTTGTTTTCGTTTTTGTTTTGTTTTGTTTTGTTTCTATTTCCACAGAGCAGGTCTGTTGCTTTACACTCTGTGCTTCCTCTTCAGGTCTTAGCAGAACAGAGAGCAGTTTTGTGTACAACACACATGTGACATGTATGGGGGTGTATGCATTTGTGTTCATGTTTCTATATATGAGTGCAGACATGCATGTGGGGGTCAGAGGAAAACCTCTGTGGCAATTTCAGGCAGGGTTATTTGTTCATTCTCTGCTGCCTACACCAGCGTAGCTGGCCCATCATCTTCCAGGGATTTTCTTCCCTGTTACCCATATTGCCCTAGGAGAGCTGGGATTACGGGATGTGCACAACTTCAATCTGCCTTTGCCCGAGTCCAGGGAACCTGAACTGAGATCCTAACACTTGAATAGAAACGGCTTTACCTACTGAGCCACCATCACCAGCCAGCTTCACACTTCCTCTTTAGAGACCCGAGAAAGACCCCACAGCCACAGCCTCAGATGAGGCTCACCTTTCCCGTTGCTCAGGCATTCTCTTCTGTCTGCAGCTGTCTGCCCGGCAGCTTTCTAACTCCCTGACATTAAAAGGAGATTTTCCTAATTGAGGATCATAATCAAGAATCTGTCATGGGGTCGCTTAGAAATTAATTCAGCTTGATCGCTCTTCAGACCTTCACTAAGGAACCGCGTGTTCTCCCTGACACCACCGTGTCCCGCTTCATCCTATATTAGCTCCCTAACAAGGCTGCATGCTCAGCTCGAGGCTCACAAATTAGAAAAACAGGCAACGCTCCTGAAGCTCTCTCTCTCTAGGTTACCAGTGACAGGCTTGTCTCCAGGCTTCCAGATCTTTCTGTGCAAGCTGAAATGAGTTCAAAATGTAACTTCCTGTTTGATTTCCCAGACCGTTCCCTTCCTGTGTGTCCCTGTCATTATGCTACATTCAATTAATTAATTAATTAGTCATAAAGGACTTTCACCTAGTTACCCATCTTGGAGAAACTAGAACAGAGTGTTGTATGATACAGTTAATGAAGCTTTAAGAAAAAAGTATAGATGCCTTCAGAGGGTATCCCTGTGACTGCTGAAAACATGGCTGTGTTTCCCATTAGTGAGAACTCCTGGGTTTCTGGGAAGGGACAGTTAGGGTGTAAATAATTCTAGATGGACATATGAGTCAATGCCGTGTGTTGTTCCCCTACTGAAGCTTCCAATTCCAGATCCATTTGCAACCAACTTTTTATTTATCTATTTGGATAGAGCTCACATAGCCCAGGCTGAACTTGAACTCGTGTAGCCAAGGATGATCTAGACCTTCTGATTTCCCTGTCTCCACTTTCCCTGTATTTCTAGGCAAGTGTCACCATGTCTATCCAAGCAGTGCTAGGAAAGGAACCTAGGGCTTTGTGCATGCTAGGCAGGTGCTCTGCCCACTGAACTATACAGCCTCAGTTCAACAACTGACATCTTGATCCACACAGCTCAGCACCCTTGGGATCCAATGCATGCCTGCTACTTCATCCTGGCATGCATATAGGTGTATTATTTTCTTTCTTGTACCCCCCCACCCCATCTCTTCACCTGTAAAATAAGATGGTTACAACTCACCACCCAGGGAATCTGAAGAATTAAGGGTAATACAGAACATAGCAGGACCCTGCACGAAGGAGGCTAAGGGTTGTGGGTTTGAGACCAGCCTGTTTCTGACCTTTCAGACTTAAAGGCTTTCCCTTGTGTTGATGTCTAGGGCCTTGGTAAAGGTACAGATGTCAATCAAGCCCCTGTAATAAGGGCTGGAGAGAAGGCTCAGCCAGTAACATGCCTGCTGTGCACACATGAGTACCTGCATTTAGATACCCAGTGCCCATGTAAAAAAGCACCCACCTGATAACACACACATGGGTGGGGTGGGTGGAGGCAGGTGGATACCTGGACTTGCTGGCCATTGGCCTAGACTACATGATCAGTTCTAGGCCAGTGAGAGAATCTACCTCAATAATCAGATGAACAGAAAGTTAGGCTTGACCTCTATGGTTGTCCTCTGTCCTTCACATACATGTGCACATACACACACATGCAAACACCCTACACACATGCAAACACCCCACACACATGCAAACACCCCACACTCCTGCACACACAAACACTCCTGCACACACAATCACAGTTATGTGTGTGAACACCCAGCTTGGAGGTTCCCCCCCCCCCGCCTTTATCCTGCTTCTGTAGCCTCAGATTCTTATCTGTGGGAAATCAGAAGGCCCTGTGGTGTCAGGATCCCACCCCTCCACCACAGGCAGAGGTAGCTGCTCTAACAGGAAGTGATCATCCACACAGTAAGACTGAGACTGTCGGCAAAAGCTGAGGAGAAAGGTAAAGAGAAGAGAAACAGTATGCTTGCTGTGCAGACTGATTTTCATAAAATTAACATGATAGTGTATAATAACATTCCCAATATAACGTCTTTTCCCAATTAATATTTATAACCTTGCACGGATTAAATCATACTTTTGTGATTATGTTAATCATCATTTTTAAGCCTTATTCAGGTCCAAAGATAAGGGCTGGCTGTATTTTTTGTTTTGTTTGTTTTCTTTTCTTTTTGAGACAGTCTTTCGACGTAGCCCAGGCTAGCCTCAAACTCTCAATATTTTCACCTTGGCCTCCAGTATGCAGGGATTACAGGCGCATGCTGCAGTGCCTGGCTTTTTTCTTTTGTTGGCTTTTGTCTTTAGAATGTTCTAGTGACATTCTAAATTCTTCCAAGAGGGAGCCATTGTAACTTTAATAATGGTGACACACACGTACATCGGCATCTGCCCCTGGGACTGAATTCTTCTTAGACACCTGGCTTAAAAGGCTTTCAGGTTTTTATGTTTTCTTCTCAAAGTCTCCTTCTTTGGCACATACTAAACAAGTCTGTAATGGGAGTTACAATCCACTCGGCTCCCACCTCTGTCTCATGGCAGGACCTCTGCCTCCTGGGATATAGGTCTAGGACACACATGAGGGAACAGAGCAGCCAGCAAGCTAATGCAGATGGATTGCAGCCTGCACATTACCTGTCTGCTGTCCTCTGTTTCTCAGCTATGGGTGCCCCAGCTCCATCAAGCTCCCTAGCTTCGTGCACAGAAGCCACACACCTCACCCCACGGGCAGCACAGGAAATGGAGCCTGAAGCTGCATCAAGTTTGCGGGCTGTTGGCAGGGGGGCAAAACTGACCTGACTGTCTGACTGTTCTTCCTTTCCCAGAAACACTTTTTTTTTTTTTCTTTTTGCATCCTGTTAAGGGCTGAAGAGATGGCTCAGTTTCTGTGTACGCATAAGGACCTGAGTTTGGATCTCCAGCTCCCAAAGTACATATTGAAGTGCTGAGAAAAAGTGACTGCTGAGTGCTCAGCCCTACATGGGACATCAGACCCTCCCTCATGGCTCAGGGAGCATCATGAAAGCCTGGAAAAAGATGGGAGAGACAGAGATGTGGAACACTGGCTTCTGGGCATGACCTGACCAACCATGGTACCCAGGAACTCACAGCTGCCATGTTTGCCTGCACACACTCAGGCCAAGTCAAGTCAACATTCCAGCATTGGATGCAGGAGAAGCTCGCAGGCTCCACCCTCATCCCTGATTGGCAGCTGGTGGCTGCTAAGGCCAGAAGAGTCAGATTTCTTTAAAGACACAGCCTTTGCTCCAGCCCCACACCCATGGATATGAGCTACACTAAATATTACAATGTATTAAGAAGATATAAAGTGGAGGAGAGAACATGATGGAGAAGATAATTAGGTAAATATGATCAAAATTTATTATATACATGTACAAAATTCTCAAAGAATAAATAATATCATATATAATGTTAATACATATATACATATGTGTATATGTGTATATATACTTCAAGTCAGGTGCAACACATTCACCTCTAACTCCATCACTGGGAGACACAGAGGCAGGTGGATTCCTGGGGCTCACTGGCCAGCCAGCCTAATTGCATCTATGAGTAACAGACCCTCCTTCAAGAACTAATGTGAGGAACAATTGACAGAGCTGAAGACATGTAACCACCAGCCACTGGTCTCCACACGTGTGCACATCAGCTCATCCAGAAGAGGAGGAGAGCTAACGGACACGTATGTAACCAGTCCCCGGTCTCTCACCAGCCATCCCGAGTCCTGAGATGGTTAACCAGGCCTGCTGTAAGGAAGTGTCACAGGCCAGGCAGCTCATGGGTAACATGGCATGCTGTGGGGGCCTGATCATGATCAAGGGGGCTCAGCTTGTTTCCTATTGAGGACTGGGAAGGGAGAAATGGTTCTTCCAGGTCATATGCCACCAATTTTGGATACCTCCACCCCTTGCCTTGTGAAACTTAGGAGGAAAGGCTTTACGTTAGCTCACAGTTCCAGGGTCCTGCCTGTCACAGCCTGGAAGTCAATGCCAGAATGTAAAGCCTAGTCATATCCCACCCACAGTCAAGACGGGGGAGAAACAAATGCAGGCATGCTCAGCAGCTGGCTGCCTTTCCCTACTCTTACACATCCAGGCTCCAAAAGCAGAGAATGATGCTGGCCACTTTCAAGCTGCGTCGTTGCACAGCATAAGGCAATTAAGACAACCCTTGTGCCCCACACACACACACACCAACACCAACACAACCCAACCTGACCTAGATAACCCCTCTTTGAGCCTCTTTTCCCAGGAGATTCTGGGAAAATTGTATCAGGTTGACAATTACAACTGATGTGCATAGGGAGAGATGAACGATGGTATTCAGCTGTCATCCGGTTTACTTTCTTCAGTTGAGGATGCTCAGCCCATAGGATGCTCCTGCTCACAATAGGAATGGGTCAGTTCACCCAATCTAGAAAACTCCCTCACAGACATACCCAGCGTCTCCCACCTCCTGTGCTGATTATAACTCCCATAAATTGACAATTAAGATGAGAAACACCCCAGGGTCTGCCCAAGGACCTTGTCTTATCTTGGTTATATGCAAAGGACCTATTTCCCAATAAGGCTGCATTCACAGGTTAGGATTTCAGCATTATTGAGCACATGACTATATTTAAAGCAGGTTCCCCCTCCCTCCCCTCCCCTCCTATAGAAGAGAAGGGAGCAGAGGATACAATATTAGCAAGCAGCTATGAAACTCCTCGGAGGCTCCAATGAAAGCCTTGGGCAACCCAGAGGGGACTCCGGAAATATAGGGCACCCAGGGCTGTCTTCAGGCTGGAGACAGCATCTATGCCCTCGTGCCCTGTTTGGACAGGTGCCAAATACTGCTTTTCTGAGGGTGGCTGTGACTTTGGGCCCCTTCTCCAGCAGAGGGCTTCTCACCCGCTCTCTCTGCTTCCTAACCCACTCAGGCCTCATGTTCTCAACACCCCAGGCTGAGCTGCTCCTACCAGACCTTCCCTCACAGGACAGACTGAAAACCCTCTGGAAGCCAGAACAAATCTTTCCTGGGTTTGTGGAAATGGCTGAGTTAGTAAAGTACTTGCTTCCCAGACATGGGGACCTGAGTTCCAATCCCCAGCTTTGGGGTATGTAGCTGCAATCGCAGTGGGGATGAGGAAGGGCAGAAACAAGGGGATCCCTGGGGTTCACTGCCAGCCAGTCTAGCTGAACTAACAAACCCCAGGTTCAGTGAGGAACACTGTCTCAGAAAATAAGACAGAGACACACGCACACAAACACACACACGCACCCAACACACCAACAAAAATACATATAAATAAATCAAACCTTTCTTGCATTGTTTTCTGTCACGTTCTCTGACCACAGTGGTGTGAATGTAACTAATACTGGGCATAAATATTTATCAGGATAATTAATTAGCCCACTCAGCAATTAGCAGAACCCTGCAACGGGGGACTTCATGGGAAATCTGTGGCACGTTCCCATCGGGTGTTTAAAATTAAACACAAAAGGAAACAAAGAACATAGTGTGTTTCCAGTCTTTGAAGGCTGAGAGATTGACTGCCCGGCTGCTAACAAACGGCTGAGGGTCTGGAGAGACATTAGGAAGCCATTTTTTCCCCCAGCAAGGCCACAACTCCTGGGTTGGGAGGATTTAGTAAATGGGCCTCTGGTGGACGGGGAACAAATGTGTTTTCCCATGCTGGGCTGGACTCTGCCACCTCCGTAAGGGACAAGTGATATCTCCTGAAGAAGGTGGAGTGTCACTACTATCTGCCTGAGCCGCCGGTTTATATTCCTGACATGTGTTCTGAGGTAACCAGTGTGAGGGCAGGCAGGAGCTGGGGTTGGGGTGACAAGCTGGCCTTCAAGTGTTCCTGTGTTAGTTACTCTTTCTGTGTATGTGTGTGTGTGTGTGTGTGTGTGCATGCCTGGAGTCAGAAGATGACTGACCTTGGGTATCTATCCTCACCTTCCACCTTGTTGGAGGCAAGGTCCCGTGGCTGTTTGCTGTTGTACACAGCAGGCTGACTAGCCTGGGTGATTCCAAGAATTCTTCTGCTCCCTTTCCCATCATGCACTGAGTGTACAGACATGCACTGCTGGGTCCAGCTTTAGGTGAGCTCTGAAGATTTAAACTCAGGTCTTCATACTTGGAAGACAAACAGTCTGCCCCCCAAGACATATCCCCACCTCTTGCTTGTATTTGTGACATGTATCAATAGCATGATAAATACCAGAGGGGCACTAAGCAACTTCAAGAGAGAAATTACTCTTTTGGATGGTGGTATCCCTGCTTTTGGTCTGCAGTGGGCAAAACGGGGTGCTAGTGGAAATGTGTAACACAGGAACTTCTTCATGGCAGACAGGAAGCACACAGACAGACAGGAAACAGGGTCTGGGTGTAATCTTCAGTGACCTATCTCTCTGCCCTACCTCCTCCTGGGTCTCACCTCTTAAATCTTCTCCAACTTCTCAGCTCTGCATTCCTATCTTGGGTCCAAAAGTTCAAATCAGAACAATGGACGTGACAGGTAAGGGATCCCCATGGAGACCCCACCTTGCCTTTCACCTCCTTTGAGCCAGAGTCTCTAGTTTGCTGCTGTCAGTGTCAAGTCAAGAATCCTCCTGCCTCCGCCTCCCATCTCACCATAGAGCTTTTCATCTTTATGTGGGTTCTGATCTTAGGTTTTTACACTTTTGTGGCCAGGGCCTTAACAACTCAGTCTTACCCCCCACACACACCCCTTTTTAGCTCAACCATGCCATTTTCAAGCATGAACTTTACAGCTGACAATGTGTCTTTACAATGTCTAGAGATCGGACATGCCCACCACCCAGGTGCGGGTGCTTGGCCATCCCCCTGGCCGAGGGGAAGCTGAGCTTACATCAACTTCCTTCCTACCCTTCCTGCCACAAGTTCCCACAGGGGAATGTCTCATGGGAATGAGAGGTCCCAAGAGGTTCCTTCAAGCAGCGGAGAAAGTGGGCCTTATGATTTCCCATCAGCCCTCTCTCAGCAACTTCCAAGCTTGCTTCTTTGGTCATTGTCATTTCTTTCTGTCCCATGACAAAGACTTCCTCAGCCACAAGAGAAAAATGCATCGCTGTCAGGGTCTGAAAGACGAACTGCACTGACTGAACATTTCTCTATTGCTCCAGCCCCTGGGCACATGAGGCAAGCATCTGAGCATCCAGAGACCTTCAATGTTTTCACTGCATCCAAGTCCTAAATAGCAGATCAAGACAAAAGTCACCTGCTGGGGAGGTGGACTGCCCCTCGGCTCTTGTGGCCTTCTGTTCCCAGCCCTTTTACTGGAAAGTAAATGTTACACTGTGCATTCTCTCCTAACACATCAGTGGTCCATGACCAGGCCTTCGTCCCCAGCAGAAAGGCTCATCCATCACTGCCAGTAAGTGGGATGCAGGTTTTCAGAGTTCTTGGCAAAATGCACTTACTCAAAGCCTGCACCTGTTCGAGGACCTGCTGCCAGGGTGGGGAGATTCAGGGAAGAGGAGCTAGATCTGAACTGTCCTTCTTCAAGGTGAGTGAGGACAGTGCCACATGTCATGGGCAGTCCAAGAGGTGTCACCCCAGTGCAGAGGAATACTCCCACAGGAATGGCAGCCAAGGAAAGAAAAATTCACCTAGCTATTGTCAGGATTTTCCCCAGGAAATAACACAAGCCATCAAGAAGGAGTGTGTGTTGGTGGGGGCAGGGGACGGAATTCTAACAAAATGCAAAATGACAATCTTTAAGTCTGCTGGATGGAAAAGAGAGCCCATCCTGGGGTCATGCTGACTCTGGAACAAGGGCAGAGCTATCACTGAAGACTACATTTGACCAAAGAAAAGCCCAGGCTCTTAGAACAATGCTACCTCTGTCTGCTTGCAAAAGCATCAAACAAAACATCTACAACAAATGAGCATGGCAGTGCACTTGTGATCCCAGGAGGCAGAGGCAGGAGGATCCCTGGGACTAACTAGCTAGATGGCCTAGCCTCCTAGTGAGTTCCAGGTTTAGTGAGAAACCCTGTTTCCAATCAACAAGATTGTTAGCTAGAGAGATAGCTCAGTTGGTAGAGTATTTGCCACACAAATGTGGAAAGATGAGTCTGAACCCCCAACACCCAAGAAAAAAGCCAGCCATCATGACACATGACTGATTCCAGCAGAGGATGCAGAGACAGCTGGACCTCTGGAATGTGCTAGCAGGCCAGGCTGGCAAAACTGGTGAGTTCCGGGCTTAGTGAAAGAAAGACCTTGTCTCAAAAACTATAGTGGTGAACAACCAAGGAAGATACCCAACATTGACCTTTAGACTCCAGATGCACACAACAACACACAACACACAGTCAAATAAATAAAAAGACCTTAAACTCACCAACATATATGGTTCCTGAAGACACATACACATATATACACATACATACTCACACATTTACACATATACATACACACATACACAAATAAACATGCATACACACATACATATACATATATACACATACACACAAATAAACACACATATACATATACACACACACACATACCAATAACTAAGGATTACTCTTATTCACATTGGCATTGTCCCCTGCTTGGGACATTTTACAGGAGTGACATTGAGTTCCTTAGGAGAAAGTCTTGCTGTGTGTCACCCTTAAATGAACCAATAATAGCAAAGTTCACTTGCATTCTGGCCTGACTCCCCATCTCAAGATAGCAGGTCCCTGCTTTTCAAATATATGGTTGCTGCCTCTGCTGTGGTGTGTGAGGACAAAATAGTAAATATTCTCTCCATCTTCTCTGGCCATCAGGGGAGGATGGGTAAAAAGGGAGGTTGTAATTCTCTTTGGCATCATGGACAGTCACCTTGTGGCTATTATCCCAGCCTGACCTTGGTGCTCAGTGCTCTCTGATTGGTCTTCCAGCTGTTTCAAAAGAAACCGACTGCGAAGTTAGAAATACGTTAAAGTAGGTGCCAGCGATCCTCTTAGCTGAGAAAGTAGATAAGAAAGGAAGAAAAAGAGTGGGAAGGAGGGAAGAAAAATAAAGAGAGGAGAGGAGAGAAGGAGGAAGGGAGGCCTTGGATTTTATGCCCAGCACTGGCATAAACGGGATCAGTCCTGTCTGCCTGCAATCCCAGCACTTGAGAGACAGAGGCAGGGGATCGGAAGTTTAAGGTCATCCTTGGCTACATAGGGATTTGGAGACCAGCCTGGGCTACGTAGGACCCTGTCTCACTGGAATTAATTATCTAATCAATGATCAACCCAATGCACCCAGCTCTGACAGGCCCTCCTATCCCTAACTGGCATACACCCACTAGCAAGCCTCCAGAGAATTAATTTGGTGCTTGTCCTGAGCCGAACTTGGTCATGACCCCCAGCAATGTCCCATCTATTGTGGTCATCTCTGTCTACTGTCACCAAGACATTCTTGGTTTTCTTGTCCACAATGCCCTTTAAAACACAGCATGTCCTTCAGATATTGTCCCCAGATGTCACATATCTCCACACAGAATTGGCCCTGTGGCACCTCCTCTCTTGGCAGTCAGTTCCCTCCAGCAGAGGCATGTCCATTCCTGGTTCTGTCTAAGGCTTCCTGATAACACCCAGACCACTCTGGCACTGTATCCCTCTGGGAGGAATGGGGGGCATCACATGCTCCTGGTTCCTAGTACTTTTGCTGCTTCCCAGGCTGGTCCAGCTGCCTATCTCCACAGTGATTCTTGTGAATCTTCCAACTCCAACCATTTGATAAATTACAAACTTCTGCTTGTATTTGCACAGGAAGTCTGTAATTAGCCGTGGGGCATTTTGTTAAACTTCTTTCTGAAAGATGCCAGAGCAAAAAGAATAAATCCTCGTATTGTATTGTACTCCTGGGAGCGCAGCGTTCGGCTCTCCGCCTCCACATTGCCCCCACCGCACTGCCATCCACCAAATTTCCATTCTCTTCTTGCCACCTGGTCTTTAGTCATTGAATTGATTTTCAGGGTCCAGAGCAGTTTACAACATCCCCATCTTTGTCAGGAGGGTCTTATTTACCAAAGTTAATTTTGCTCATATTGCAACATGCTTGAAAAGGATGATGAATCTTGTTGATCTCCATTTGTTGTGTTCTACTAGTGAGTAGCAATCGGAACTGAATTATCATTGTTCCAGGAACTTGCTCGCGTATTTCAGAGCCATCAAGCAGAATAAAAGGTAGGATCAGGGAAAGATCTATACCAAAGCATTGTGTATTGTTAGCTCAAGGTCCCCCAGAAAGAAGGTCCCTTGGATCTAGGACCTCAGGGATAATATTTGTTTCAGCCTCCAAAGACTGTCACAGCTTTACCATCCGTCTCTTGAAATCCCTGGCTGGCAAGCTGAAAGCTGAACTCACAGGATGGCTCTGTGCCCATTAGGAATGCGAACCTTTTTATTTCCTTGTAAAGAAATCTCTGGCTCTTTTCAAGGCTGCCCATAAGAAACAGGGCTGTCAAGGAAGAACTTTGTACTTAGCTCAACGAGGTTATTCTTCGTTTAGTTCCCAGAAAGCAATCAGGCTCTGTACTCCAGGGAAGGGGGAGGAAGGGAGAACATCAGCAGAGAGTTCTGAGGGTCCCACCAGTGCTGGGAATATAGCCCTTGTAAGATCCTTGCCCTCTCGAAGCTTCTAATCCAGCAAATAGCAGAGCTCACGGAAGAATGCACAGGGAGAGAAGCTGCCTTGAGAACAAACATAGAAGTCAACCCAAACAAAAGCAAAGGTCTCCCCCTTTAGGATGGAGACCTGATAAGGGCTTTTCCCCTCTTACTGTGTTTTCTTTGTGGTACTGGGGATGTTATTCAGTGACCTAAACATGGTAGGCAAGTGTTCTGATGCTGAGCCATGCCTCAGCCCCTCACTGGGGGGTTCTAGGCAGGGGCTCTACCACTGAGCCACACCCCAGCCCCTCACTGGGGGATTCTAGGCAGGGGCTCTACCACTGAGCCACACCCCAGCCCCTCACTGGGGGATTCTAGGCAGGGGCTCTACCACTGAGCCACACCCCAGCCCCTCACTGGGGGATTCTAGGCAGGTGCTTTCTGAGAAGCTGTTATTAAACTTAGGGGATCACAACTTATTCCCTAAGTCAGGTCTAGCCACTTATCCTTAATAAATCCATGGAAAGATAAGCACAAAATTAATAGTAGGAAGCAGAAAATGAGAGGTATTAATGTATTCAATGTGGACACATTGAGAAGAGGGGCAATAAATCTGACAGAAGTCCCCAGTCTGTCCTCAAGGCCCTAAAATAAGATCAAAGTTTAAATAGAGGCCCGCGATATGCATATGTAAGCAGGCTCAGTCAAGGCATGGTTCCATCCACCCTTGACCTGTCCTTGTCTGGGCTCCAGTTCCACCTTGTAAGGTGGTCTGAGATGATGTTAGGAGTATGTAAAACCTCCTTGGAAACAAATTTCCCCTCTGAGTGAGGTCTTTTTCTTCTTCCAGTGTGAGATTTCTAGGAATATTCCCATTTCTTTGGGGTCCATTAGATCTATAGTCTGATGATCAGGTTGAGTCTCTTTAGAATATCTTCATTTTGGTCAAGCTGGTTACAAAGTGGCGAGTTTACCCATCTGAAGTCAACTCCAACAGCTGAGTAGTCTTTCTCTCGGGCCTCACTGAGGGGTTAATTGACAGTTTTATTTAACACATATAGATTTCCTGGGATACACCGAGAGTCATTAGAAATTTTATAGATCAATCCTGTGTGTTCCTTTGTGCTTAATTTCAGGGAAATTTACCTTCAGTGAGTGGCTGCACAGCAGGCACTCTGCTGACTCAGAACATTTCTGCTCATCACCTCCAGCCAGGAGTGGCTGCATATCAGTGATCCCTTAGCCATGTCAGAAAGTTCTGGAGTTAAGAGATATAGGGATGAATTTCCCTGTATAGCAAGGAATTATTTTGTTATTGTTGTTTTGTGTGTGCATGCATGCAAATGTGTCCAAATCTTTGTGTGTGTGTGTGTGTGTGTGTGTGTGTACGCGCACGCGCACACACGTGCCTGAGCATGCTCACACAGGTGCATTGCATGATATGTGTAGAGACCAGAGGATAATCTTGGGTGTCATTCCCCAGGCAGCATTGGTCTTTTTCTTTTGAGGCAGGGTCTCTTGCTGGCCTGAAATTTGCTGGCTAAGCAAGGCTGACTGGAGACCCGCGTCGTCCTGTCTCTCCTCTCAATTATCAGCATATGTCATTATGCCTGGCTTTTTATGTGAATTCAAAATGAAATTGATCCTCTGGATAAAGAACAAAATGCTTTCATTTCTCCAGCCCTCCTTGGCCTTGAGACCCTATACCTTTCCACTAACAGGTGTAACCAGTTCGAACCCACTGAATTCAGCCTGGCCATGTGTCTTACAATGGCCAATAGGAAACAGCAGAAATGAGAGGAAGCCAGGCAGGAGGCTAGGCTTCAACAGTGTGTGCACAGGTGTCTTAGAATGTTATTGTCTCCATAGCAACGAGCCCAGCTTTTGCTGGACCATGTAACACCCTGGGACTGCAGCCACCAGCAGCCCACCCACAAAAGAGGTGAACTCAACCAGGATGCTGAAGTTCTGAGATCTGAGGGTGCCCAAACTCATAAATGGGGGACATCATTTAATCCTCACAGTATTTTGTATCCTGCCATTGTATATAATAGACACAGTTGGTAAACTCCAGGTGCCATGCTTGCTCTGGAGTCATAAATAAAATCTAACCATGATCCCTGACTTTTCCAGGAGCCTTCAGTCCATGGAGTATTCCAAACCAGAAATTCTGAATTTCCTATTTCTGAACTGCTGTGATGCAATGCCCGATGAAAACTGGTAGAGATAAGAAAGTATTGCTTTGGCTCATGGTTTCAGGGGAGTTTTGATCTGTCCTTGCAGGGAAGGTTTGGCAGTGAGAATGGGTGTCTGTGGCTCTTCACATCTTATGAAGGCTGACACCAGAGGTCAATGTAAGCTACTGTCTAAGTTAGGGTTTCTATTGCTGAGATGAAACACCAGGACCAGAAATACAAGTTGGGGGGGAAAGGGTTTATTTGACTCACATGTCAGCATTTCTATTCCTCATTGAAGGAAGTCAGGACAGGAACTCAAACAGGGCAGGATCTAGGAGACAGGAGTTGATGCAGAGGCCATGGAGGGAGCTGCTGACTGGTTTGCTTCCTATGGCTTACTCACCTTGCCTTCTTACAGAACCTGGGATCACTACCCCAAATAGCACCACTCATGATGGCCTGGGCCCTCCCCCATTGATCACTGATTAAGAAAACGCTCTATGGCTGGAACTTAGGGTGGCATTTTCTCAATTGAGGCTTCCTCCTTTCAGATAACTCCAGCTTGTCTGTCAAGCTGTCATAAGACTAGCCAGAACAGCCACCAAGTCCATCTCTACTGTCCTACCAACTCAGACTTATGTCCACCAGGATCCACAATCCCCCAAATAGCCTCCTGAGGGATACCCAGTGCTCAGGCACATGAGCTTATTGGAGACTGTGCTGGGTAATCATATCAACTGGATGAGATTTAGAATCAACACAGAAATAAACCTCTGAGATGTCTGTGAGGGAGTTTCTAGATTAGGTTGACTGTGGTAAAACGACCCACTCTGAATGTGGACAGCACCATTCTGTGGTCTGGGGATCTGGGCTGAAAAACGATGCAAGGCTGCTGAGCCCCAGCATCCATCTCTCTCTGCTTCCTGAGAATGCCATGTGACCGGCTGCCTCACACTCCTGCTCCTACAGCTTTGCCACCAGGAGAGACTGTACCCTTGAACAGTGAGTTAAAGTAAACCCTCCCTAACCCTAACCCTAACCCCCAATATTTGGCTCCAGTTTTTATAACAACCAAGTAGAATTTGTGCAATACCCTCCTCTTTTCCTTCAATTGCTTTTGACAGGTATTTTTGTCACAACAGCAAGTACAGCAACTAATATAGAGACATTTCCCATTTAAACGGAAACCAACCCCAAATTCAGAGCCAGTCACACATGTGTGCATAAGACACACATCACAGTCTAGTGCAGTGGTTCTTGACCTGTCTAATGCTGCATGTTGTGGGACAACCCCCCCCCCAAGCCATAGAATTATTTTGTTGAGACTTCACAACTGTAATTTTGTTACTGTTGTGAATATCATGTAAGTAACTGCTCTGTAGGGGTCTCGACCCACAGGTTGAGAACCACCCGTTTGTGTTCATTATGTGCCTTGATTCAGCATGCCCAGAAGAAGCACAGAGAACAACGTAGTATTCTCTGTGCACCTTAAGTCTCAATCACATAAACATTTGAATTTCGCTGCCCCAGGCAACAGCTTGTTTCTTTTTAATTAACTTGCCTTTATTGATTTTCCATATTCATCACCAAACAGCAACACACCTTCATGTGTATCTATGAAGTCAGCCTTTATTCAGCATGGTATTCGCGGCCACACCTAGACCTCCAGGCCACATATGAGCTCCCTGCAATACAGAACTTTCCACTGTGGGAAGGTTCAGGATATATATCTCAGTGCAGATTATGTGTTTATTTCTGATTTCCAGGATTGGGCATTAAACAAAGGGTCTTGTGTATGCTAAGGTGTGCAGTGAGCTACACCCCAGCCCCTCACTGGGAGTTTCTAGGCAGGGGCTCTACCACTGAGCCACACTGGGGGATTCTAGGCAGGTGCTCTACCACTGAACCACACCCCAGCCCCTCACTGGGGGATTCTAGGCAGGGACTCTACCACTGAGCCACACCCCAGCCCCTCACTGGGGGATTCTAGGCAGGGGCTCTACCACTGAGCCACACCCCAGCCCCTCACTGGGGGATTCTAGGCAGGGGCTCTACCACTGAGCCACACCCCAGCCCCTCACTGGGGGAATTCTAGGCAGGGGCTCTACCACTGAGCCACACCCCAGCCTCTCACTGGGGGATTCTAGGCAGATGCTCTACCACTGAGCCACACCCCAGCCCCTCACTGGGGGATTCTAGGCAGGTACTTTCACCAACCAAGCCATCTCTCAGGTCTTTTGTCTTATTGTTTTGGTGAAGGGTCTCTCACCTAACCTGGGCATGCCAATTTGCCTAGAATGACTAGTCAGGGGTCCTCCTGACTTTGCCTCTCCAGCACTGAGATTATAAATGCATGCTTCTCTGTGTGCCTTTTTATGTGGGTTCTTGGGGGTTGAACTCGGGTCTTTGTGCAGCCAATACTTTATTTGATAAACAATCTACCAGGCTCCATAAATCAGCATACTTTTTGGAAAGTATACATCCCTCCCATACTGTGATGGCGTGCCCCAACTCCTGTGCTTTAAGTCTTACAGGACAAAACCACTGACTTCAGTAGAGAGAGCCCTGCTGTAGATGCCTTTACTGTCAGAACTCTGGACATAGCATCAGATCTTTCCAGAACTTCTATCTCACACATCAGATCTGCATATGGGAGGTATGCCAGTCTTTACTGCACATGCCAATTTCTTAAAATACACCTCTGTGTGTGGGTATATGTGACATGCACACATATCTATATGCAGTATGTATATGCATTTACGTGCATATGTGTGCATGTCTGAACATACATTCATCTTACTCATTCTGTCTCTGTGGAGAATGTAGACAGACATCTTAAATTTCCCTGCCATGAACTCCCAAGAGACTCAGATCAAGCCATGGTGATTCCATATTCTGGCTGGGTCCTCAGTGAAATCAATCTATAAGCCCACTCACAGCAATGCCTAGAGGTCCCCTAGGTAATTCCAGATCCTGTCAAGTTGACAGTCAATACAAACCATTACAGAGACCCTTCCCATGTGCTGGGCTACAGATCAAAATGCCGACTGGAGCAGGGCATGCAATACAGCCATGTTCAGTGGGCCTGGTGTCGGGAACAAGGTGAGGATGGCTGCAAGCCAAGGATGTAGTCAGAGGTGTCTTCGGCAGCCACAGCTATGCAATGTACCACCTGGAACAGCCATCAACTCCTCAGAGCTAGTTCAGGGGTCTATGAGTCACCAGGAGGGTCTCTACAACACATATAAACATTTTTTGTAAGTTCCTCTAGATTGGTATGCCCCAGACTCCTTATCATGTGGTTTGGGTCTTATCCACATGACTTCTCAAGCAGCCTAGGCTTGGTCACCACATGACACCTTGGGCCTGAAGAAGGCATCCCTATGATGCCAGATTTTACCTTTGGGAGTTGTACAGAATTACTTCTGCTGGTCAGGTGCATCAGGATTCAGGATGGGAGAGTACCCCAAAGGAGAAATACCAGGCAGCATGGCTCACAGGGTGGGTGGCACTCCACTAAAATCTATCCATCACAAAAGAAAGTTCAATTTTATAGACACTGTTAGGACACAGCTATCCCCTAGAAAACTTGGTTTACAAACCAGAAATTTGTAGTGGAACTGTCCTTGTGAAACTTCCTGTGTCCGTAGGGTTCTCTTACCAGCTATCCTGATTTCAAAGCTAGCCCATCCACCCTGAAGTATGTCTAGGTACTGTCTTCCTTTTTCATAACTTAGTAATATTTCCATTGTGTGGCTGATCTAGAATGTACTCATCCACACTTCCATTTGGTGGACATAGTTGTTGTTTTGAACATTGAGTAGACTGATATGGATATTCAGGTAAAATTGATGTGAATATAGGGATTTTTTTTTTTACAGCTATGCTCTCAGAAGCAGATCTTAAATGAAAATGTAGTTTCTTTGATTCTCAAATTAACACATATTCCTGGATCATGTTAGAAGTAGATAGAGCCAAGAGATGTGCAAGAAGGGGGGTGTCTGCCAAGTCCTGGATGTATCTGAGGTGTTTTTAACCCTGAATCAGAACCAGAAAACTGCTCTAGTCAAATCCTTTCCAGATGTTCAAAAAACACAAATAAAACCACCTGGTGGGGTGGTTTCCAGAGATAAGAATGAGTTTGATCTCACTCTTTCCTTTTAAAGTCGAATGCATGTATACACACACTCATGTACACATATACACTCACGTACACACAACTCATGTGCACGCACACTAATTCATGTTTATATATGTGCACATACTCATATGCATATACATGTGTGGTGGAATATTAGTTGAAGGCGTGTTACGTTTATTTATGCTGTGGAACACAAATGTGTTACATTCTTTCATGTTCATTTGTTTAACTCTGTGCAGCTGTGTGACTTTGCCTGTCTAAAACACCTGATGGTCTAATAAAGAACTGAATGACCAATAACTAGGCAGGAGAAAGGATAGGTGGGGCTGGCAGGCAGATAATAAATAAGAGAAGAAATATGGGAAGAGAGGATAAAGGAGAGAGAAAAGGAGAAGGAGAGAAGATACCGGGGTGGGGCAGCCACACAGCCAGACACAGAAGAAGAAGAAAAGATACACAGAAATAGAAAAAGCTAAAAGCTCAGAGGCAAAGGTAGCTAAGTTTTTTTTTAAAAAAAAAAGCTGGCTAGAATTAAGTCAAGCTAAGGCCAGACATTCATAAAAAAGAATACGTGTCAATATAATTATTTGGGAGCTAGGTGGCAGGCCCCCAAAATGATAAAAAGTAAAAATTTCACTACACTCATGTGCACACAACTCACATGCACACAATTCATGTGAACACCCACACACATTAATTCATGTATATACACTCATATGTACACACGTGAATACACACTCATGTGCATATAATTCATTCCTGCATACACACAGGCATGGGCACCCAACTCTTGGGCACACATGGACATGTGCACATACATACTTATGGGCACACACACTTACTCATGTCTACATATACACTCATGAAGACATATTTATGTACACACACTCAGTCATGTGCTTGTGCACACCCCCCCCACCACACACATACAATCACTGCTGAGGCCAGAGAAAGCACCATTTTCAGTACTAAAATAGGTTTCCCCAAGCCCTCCGAGGATGGTGCTTTTTGGTTCTGTTTGTTTCTTTAATTTTCTCTATGTACTGCAGGCACATGCATGCCAAAGCATGTGTGTAGAGATTAGAGGACAATCTGGGGATCATTCCTTGTCTTCCACCTGTTCGAAACCAAGGCCTTCTTTTGTCCTTTGCTGCTGTGTCTGGTAGGCTAGCTAGCTGGGGTCTTCTGAGGAGCTTTCTTTCCCTGACCCCTCCCCACCACAGAAACACTGGGATTATAGATGTGTGCTACCCCATCAGGCTTGACATGGCGTCTGGGGGATTCGAACTCAGATCCTCATGATTGTGCAGTAAACACTTTACCCTCTGCGTTATCTCCCCAGCTTTGTTTCATTTTTCCAAGTTCAGGGGAGCTCTTACCAGAAAGGAAGACCCCAACACCCCCAGCCTTGCACCAATGCCTTTCATGGGTCTATACAACTGTCACTGTTGTTATATTTTGAAAGAAACATTGCCACCCCCAGGGGCTCTGGAGGTCTGAGGCTTTGAATTACAACTTGGGATCTCAATAGATGTTGGCTGTTATGCAAAATTAATTATCTTGGTCATTTGAATGTTTTCCCCCAAACATAATATAATCTCATTACAGACTACTCCCTACCAGAGTGAATCCGAAGCCAAATTCCATTTAGGAAATTGAAGGTAATTTAGAGTTATATGATTTGAAGGGGGGAAAAAAAGGAAGAAACTCTTTTCTTTGCTAAATGCTAATTTGGTCCGACTCCATAATGTAAAAGTGACTTTCATTTGCTTGGGAATTGCTGTAAGCGTGGGGGGCAGCTAATACTCAGTTTGAAATGTCTGAATAAGTTCTCTAAGCGTCTTTATGAGAGAATCCTAAGGTATAGCAGCAAAGGACAAATTTCCAGTGGACTTCCATAAGACAGAATGTATATATTAGCAGTCCATGGGAAATGTAGTCCTTGGGACCATAGACAGTGAGGATGCTAGAGAAGAGACCCATAGGGGCTAGAGAAGAGAAAGGGTTGCGTCTACTGGACAGTTTGAATATGCACAGTGTATTTAAGTCAGCTCAACTGTTGCAAAAAAAAAAAAAAGGGTATATATTTGTCAGCTCAGCTGTTGTAACAAAAGTATATATATTCGTTCAGCTACTATAACAAAAGGATACATATTAGCTCATTTGTTACTATAAAGAGGTGTGTATTGGCCAGCTGAGCTGCTGTAACAAGAGAAGGTATGTTATCACAGCTGTTATTTAAAAAAAGCAAAACGGTGTGCCTTCATCAATGGGCACTGTAACAAAATGGCATATATTAGTCCAGCTTTATAACAAAAGCCAGCGAGGCTGCAATACAAAATGCTCTCAGCTGGGTGATTTAACATTAGAAATCGATTTTCTCACAGTTTGAGAAGCTGAAAGCTTGAGGTTGGAATATCAGCATGTTGGCAGCTCCTGAGGCCTCACACTTGGCTGGTAGATGTTGTCTTCTCACAGCATATCCATCCCCAAATGTGGTCATCTCTCTTCCCTGCTGGTATTCGGGTTTTCTCCCCTTTCACCATCGTTATAAAATTACATGCATTCGGATTGGATACTTGTCTGCCTCAGTAACCTCATTCCACCTTAGCCATGTCTTTCAAGGTCCTCTTTCCAGATATGACTTTCGCAGTGAGGTGATAGAAGGTAGGGTTTCAATATATAGATCTGGGGAGAAATCATTCTCCCTTAATGCACTATGGATTATTAAGCCTCAGTCTAGGCCCATCATGTCAAACTGAGATGCCAACATCTATTATCTTAAGTAATAATCATTGGCAACTGATAAAGAATGATTAATATTTATTAAGGGGTTCAGAGGGGAACACTCACTGGTACAAGAGAATAAACAATCATGCCATTCCTGGAAAAGCTGAACTGGTCCACGTAGCTTCAGTCAGTGGGTCAGGTCCTCCATCCAAGAGCATGAGAGAGAAGGGAGGCTATATACATGCATCCCAATCTTAAGCTACCCTTCAACCACACCCCTAATTCTAGTGCCTCAAGGTCAAGGATGATTCGTAGATCTTCGCTGGCCAAGAGGCCACGCCTCTAGGTCAAGTGTAGTGCTCTCCACTAGAAAACATTCTCATCTGGTCTCACTGCCTTCTCCCTCATCTATCTATCCCTCATCTATCTAGAGCTTCCTTCCTTCCTTCCTTCCTTTCTTTCTTTCTTTAAAGATTTATTTATTATGTGTACAGTGTCCCTGCAAGCCAGAAGAGGGCACCAGATCTCATTACAGATGGTTGTGAGCCACCATGTGGTTGCTGGGAATTGAACTCAGGACCTCTGGAAAAGCAGTTAGTGCTCCTAACTGCTGAGCCATCTCTCCAGCCCATCTAGAGCTTTCTATACACAGTGGCCAGAATAACAGCTGTCTCTCCTTCTCTCTCTCTCTTTTCACCTTTTCCCTCATTTTATTCTTCCCTTCTTCCCTCCCTTTCTCTTTTCTTTCTGTCTGTCAATCTTCAGTATTGGAGAGAGAAGCCAGTATTTCTAACATGCTACGCAATCATTCCACCCCTGAGTCACACCCGTGGTCACTCACTGCAGTCAGGCTCTGGGCAAGTGCTTTATTGGTAAGTTATGCCCCAACCCATATTTCACATTTTATTTTGAGATAGGATCTTACTGTGTTTCCCAAGCTGAACTTGAACTCCCTCTGTAGCCCAGACTAGCCTTGAACTTACAACTCTTCTCTCTGAACCTTTTGAGTAGCTAGGCTTACAGGCCTATGTCATGTACTTAAAGTCTATCAAAGAATGTCTCTCCAAGCTGCTGGTGGATTCTATGGGGTTCTAAGTAGATGCCAAACTTTCTATTCTTCTCGAGGTCAACAGCTTATGTTCCCAGCCATGATGTTCTGCCTCACAGTGGACATAGAAGCAATGTAGGCAAGGATCATGGGCTGAGGCAACCAAAGCAGTAAACCATGATAAATCTTTCCTCAAGTTCAGTCATTCATTTGGTGGCCATTATTTTGAGAGGTGTTCTCTGCAGTGCAGCAGACAGCTGGAGGGAGAGGGATTCCCTGAGAAAGCAGCATGGTAGTGGAGGCTCCAAAGATGAGAAGGCATGAATCATCCAGACAATGATGTAGAGTTCAGGAACAAGTGTAGAAATTAAAGATATCCAATCACGTGTCACAGAACAATGAAGATTCTGGAGGCAGCCCCCAGAAACCGGAAGAGGCAAGGAATGGTATTCAGTTTTCTTTCTGTTGCTGTGATAAAACACTCCAACCAAAAGCAACTAAAGGCAGGAAAGAGTTTATTTGGCTTATGTATGTAGGTCATAGACCAGCATTTTAAGAAGCCAGAGCAGGATTCAAGCAAATCATGGAGAACACTGCTTGCTGGTGCCCCCAAGACTCATGCTTAGCTAACTTCCTTAGATAGTCCAGGATCACATAAAAATAGTGCCACCGTATCAACTAATAATCAAGACAATTCTTTGTAGACATGTCCACAGGCCAGATATGAGCTGGGAAATCCCTCAGTGGACACTGAGTTTGTCTACTCTTATGAAGTTCAGAGTCCTAAACTAGGGAATGGTGCTGCCCACAGTGGGCAAGGTTTTTCCATATCAATTAACATAATCAAGACACTACTCTTACACAATTTAGAGCCCCAAACTAGGGAATGGTGCTGCTCACGGTGGGCAGGGTCTTTCTATATCAATTAACATAACCAAGACAATCTCCTGCAGACATGCTCAGTGGCCAACCTAATCTAGACAACCCACCATTGAGACTCCCTTCCCAGGTGGTTCTAAGTTGTGTCAAGTTAACAGACAGAACCATCACATACTGTAAATCACCTGGCAAATCACCTAGTATACAGGGAAAGCCAGTGTTTTGATAACTGTGATCGCCAAACTCTGGAATTCAGCCATCTTTTCATAGACTATAGTATAATTCTCTCTAGAGTAAAGGATTTGTTTCCTGGGCTGTCACAAGTTGCCACAAAGTGTAGTCTTGTACTCTTCTAAGGACCAGAAGTCTGAGACCAAAGTTTCTGCAGGGTCAGTTCCCTGGTTCTGTCATGGCACTCTGAACTTCTGGTAGTTCCAGGGAGTTCTTGGCACTTGTTCTGTGGTGTGGAGACATGTCTCTTTGACCTCTGCCTTACCTGTGTTTCTCTTTTCTCTTAAGAAGCCACAGAACTTATTCTCCTTTTTGCTGGGACAAAACACCTGAGAAGAAATGGCATAGAAAGAGAAGAATTTGCCTCAGCTTCTAGTCCCTCTGAACTGCACATGCATGAAACTGCTGGTCAATTGCAACCACAGTCAGAAAGCAAAGATCAAGCTGGGCCTTTAATCCCAGCACTCAGGAGGCAGAGACAGGTATACCTCTGTAGTTCAAGGCCAGCCTGGTCTACAGAGTGAGTTCCAGGACAGACGGGGATACAGAGAAACCTTGTCTCAAAAAAAAACAAAAAAGAAAGGAAGAAGAAAGAAAGCAAGGACAGTGAATGATGGTACTAGGTAGACTTCCTCCATTTAACTCAGTCTCGGAGCCTGGCCCATGGAGTGATGCTACCTGAGGGTGTACCTTCCCAGCTCAGTTCCCTAAGTGACTTGCCCAGAGGCTTGTCTTCTAGGTAAGTCTTGATCCTGTCAAGCTGACAATCAATGCTAACCATCATTGGCCATGGGGAAGCCCATCTTTAATCCTAGCATGCAGGAGGCAGAGGTAGACAGATCTGTGAGTTCAAGACTAGCCTGGTCTAAGTAGAGAGTTCTAGCCAGTCAGTACTTCCTAGTAAGACCCTGTCACTAAACAGCAACTAGCAAACATACTTATAACTGAATTTGCAGTAGGTTCCATACTAAATCCAAGATGATGTCATCTCAAGATGCTCACCCTAGTAGCAGTGACTGATACCCTATTTCCAGGTGAGTTTACTGCTGTGTCACTGTGACAAAATACCTGACAGAAACAACTTAAAAGAATCATTTATTTTAGCTCAGGGCTTCAGAGGGATTTCAGCCCATCATGGCAGGCAGACATGGAAGCAGTGTGAGTGTAACACAGACCTGTTGTTCAGATCACAGTGAACCAGGAAGGACAGAGAAGTCTCCATAACCAGAGGTGGGCATAATTTTCAAATGTCCACCCCTAGAAAACTGCACCTGCTATTGAGGCTCCACCTTCTAAAAGGGCTTTACCAAGTCATTTCCCCAGCTGCAGATTTCCTCATATTATAATACCCAAAGCCACATAACCAGGAGTTGAAGGTGGGTTCTTCTAGCCCTTCCCCTCCCCCACTGTGTGTTGGTTATAGGGATCTGAGGGGCTCAGGGCTGACCAGGTACACACTAGACTTCATGAACATTCTCTGCTTATTTGAAATGCATATTCTGAGATGCCAACACAAATAACATTCTCTCTTTCTCTCTCTCTCTCTCCCTCTCTCTCTCTCTCCCCACCTCACTCCCTCCCCCTCCAGGATCTCATGGCCTAGAATTCTGGGAGAAAGATGTGAGGCTCCCAGAGTGAACTGTTTGCAGCTTCCGCTCCCATCCACTGCTGCCGTCATTGGCGTTGGTGACAGCATTGGCCCCCATCTATCCCCTACCTCCTCTCCTCACCTGCCCTCAGTTTCAAGCACACTCCAGCACCCCTTATCCTTAATGCTCTGTCTTCTCAGAGCTTATTTCTGGAAACAAAGGAAGAGACAGAATTCATCTTGATTCTAAGAAATCCCAGCCAAATAAACTAGGTTTTTCTTTCTTCATTTCAGGCTCTCACTGGTTCTGTGTGTCATTGTTGGCTCTGGGGAAAGCGTTTATGCAAGACTATTAAGCACCCTGAAGGTGGAAGTGTGATAGGAGACTTTGTGAGTGTAACCTCTGACCCCAAGGGCCCATCACCCATGATGAGGGTGTTCTGGTTTCATTCTGTTACTGTGACAGACATCAGCACTGGAAACAGCTTTGGAGGAAGACAGGGTTATTTCAACTTACAGGTCACAGTCCTACACTGAGGGAAATCTGGACAGAAATTCCAGCAGAAACTTGAAACAGAAAATGAAAAGATATTACTTATTGGCTTGTTCATGGTCTCATTCTTCCTTATACAGCCCAGGAGTGTCTAGGGAATGTTACTGCCCACAATGGACTGGGACTTCCCATATCAATTTTCAACCAAGATACCCCCCCCCCCACACACACACACACACAGGCTTTTGATTGATTGAGCTGATCTGGGCGAGCCCTCCATTGAGACTCCCATCTCAGGTGTCTCTAGGCTGTGTCAAGTTGACAAGTATGACTAGATCAGAGGAGTTTGGATTCCTGTTTCAGTGTACTTGGTTGGAATCTCCAATTCACAACTTTCCACCTTCCCTCTAACCTTTAGTTAATAACAGGAGCTGAGGAAGTGGCTCAATGGTAAAATGCTTGCCTTGCAAGTGTGAGGACGGATCTGAGTTCGGATCCCAAGAATCCATTTTTAAAAAAGTCGTGCACCTATATAACTCTGATACTGGGGAGATAGGAGGCGAGGACAGGTGGATCCCTGGGCTAGTTAGCGTTGCTTGGTGAAGTTTCAGGACAATGAAAACCCCTCTCTCAAACAGAAGTTGACAGTTACCTGTTTGAGTTTTATTTTTGTTACTGTGACTAAATACCCTAACTAATAGTAACTTGGGAGAGAAAGGGTTTATTTCAGCTCACAACTCCAGGGTATTGTCTATCACTGTGGGAAACTCAAACATATCCATAATCAAGAGTGGAGAAAAATGAATGTATGTTGCTTGCTTCTTTGCTTGAGCTCATGCCATTTTCTCAGACATTTCAGAATCCCCTGATTAGGGAATAATGTTACCCACAATGGGCTATGTATTTTCATATCAATTAACTTAACAAAGACAATTCCTGACATACCCTTAGTCTGACTCAACATAGATAACCCCTCATTGACACTCTATTCTCAGGAGATCCTGTGTGTCAAGCTGACACTTGGAGTCAACCATTACATAACAAAGACAGGCTCTAAGGCTATTCTTTGCTTTTCATATTCAAATACCTGCACATGCTCACCCACATCCATGCATGCATATATAAATATGCAAACACACATGTGTGTACCCAGCAGAAAATAAGACATAAGAGAATCTAAATATTATGGGCAGAGGGTATCTGAATCTCAGATCACAGAGAGCATCTGTTCTGGGATGTATAGTTATTGGGTACATGCGGACCTTCTTCTGGTCATGGATTTATCTTTTATTCCGCATGATGCTCACATGACAAGTAGGAAGTCATTCACTTTTCAGTACACTCTGCAATCTCACACACTGCAGGCATGGGTGGTGTGGGCACACAGAGTCGGAGAGCAAAGGCCTGTGTGAAGGCATAGATTTACCATTACAAACAAAACTTTATTTCAGAGAAAGACCATTTAGTGCCTAAAGGCAGGGCCCAGGTCTAAGAAGAACCTAGGAAAAACCTCAGAAATGTGCCTGACAGCCAATAGATTCAGAACTTGGGTTCATGACAAAAGTCTAGGCAATAGTTTTCAAAAATTACTGTACCCCACACCCCTCTACCTGATCCTGAAATGCCAAGACGTGTAACACCTCACTTACATATCTTTTTCTTTAAAAACCCTCTAACCCCTGAACTCGGGGCCGAATTCCTTCTGCTACATTGAAACATAGTGTTTCTGCCCGAGTTCGTTTGAACCCGTCCAAAACTGACCTGTGTGTGTTTGCATCAGAATCCAACTCCCTGGTCATCTTTGGGGGTCTCACAACATGAATACGACATCTGGGGAAACAGAAGCTGGGGATTTGGTTGTGAATAATATCTGTGCTTTGTCCTATAAAACCTGGGAGATGAAGCAGGAAGAGAAGTTCACAAATCTTCCAGGAAAGTGACAAAGCAAATTTTAATATAACACAGTGAGAGGAAAGAGAGAATATCAGGTACCTGGGTCCACAGCCAGTGTCCATGTTTCTGAACTGTGGCAAAGGAGGTAGGTTTCAAGCCTACCTTTTTTATAGCAAAAAGTAAGCATCAGGCATAGGATGCATGCTAGGAGTCACATAGCAACAACTATTAAAAGTTAACTTTGGTCCACAGAGGTTAGATTAACCCCGGACTGTTGACAAAGGAGTTGGCTGTAATGCAGAGAACCATTGTAAAAAGAACTAACATTTGAGTTGCCGACAGGGCTGCCTACGGTAAAACAAAGAAAGACACAGTTAAAGGTTAATCCCTATTTGCTGGCAGAGCGGATGGCTATCAGCTTTTACTTCTTCAGTTTGTAATTTTTTTATTTTTTATTATTATTTTATTTTTGTATATTTTCCTGTTCCCCAGAAGCCTTCAGTGTTAGCTTTGGATTGCTGTGACCAAAGCCCTAGACTGAAACGGCTTGAGGTAAAGGGCTTCACTTGGATCTCAGCCTCATCACTTCAGTCCAACACAATAGAGAGGACAGCACAGTGGCTCAGCCCACAATGGCAGGAGCACATGGCAATGGCTGCTCACACGGCAGAAGACTAAGGAATAGAGAGAGCCTGTGTCACATTCACTTATCCTGGGAAGACATCTAGGACCAAGGATAGACCAAAGTACTATTTCATCCAAGTCCAACTGGGGAATTGATGGGTTTATTGGACTTGCTTGCTGTGATGAGTGAGTAGTTTATTACAGTTGTGTGAGGGACCCCAAAACATCACCACAATGTCCCACCTCATTGATGGTCACTGAATAGAGGCTGCATCACAGAGGCTCCTTTCAGTCAAGTTTCTACTTCCTATAAACACTCTCTTAAGATCCCTTGTAGCAGAAGGAAGGGATCTCAGGAGAGGATGTACCGACCCTCCTTTTGTTCATTATCATTTACTGAGACTGTCAATGGCTCTATTACCATTACCATAGACATGGCTAGCACTAATATTTACTGTTCTGGTTGCCATGACTACTGGGAAAATCCCTAGATAAAAAAATAGAGACGGATACAACCTTCAAAGGTCCATCCCAACCTCACAACCTTCTAAACAGCTCCACTACCATGGGAACAAGCCTTCAAAATGGCTTATAAGGGGCATATCAGACTCACAACAGGACTTAAAAACAGCCAGTCCAGGGTTTTCTGGTAAATGAGGCAGACACAGCCATGATTATCCTTCATCCTGTTTCCCATGGCTTCCCTGACAAGGATCTGCATTACTGTGCCTAAGGAATATATCAAGAAAGAGGCAGAATGTGAAGCTGGAGTTTGGTGGTGCACTCTTTTAATCCCTACACTTGGGAAGCAGAGGCAGGTAGATCTCTCTGAGTTTGAGGCCAGCCTGGTCTACACAGTGAGTTACAAGATAGCCAGAGCTACATACAGCATCCTTATCTCAAAAAACAACCACTCAAGTAACACCATGAACAACAAAAAAATTATATGCAAACACTCTGTTAAGCCCAGACTCTGACCATGCAGTGAGAACACCAGGAACAGAGACTTGGATGCAGAGCAAGGCTTATTTCAGGACTTGACTCCAGCCAGGCAAGGAATTCTCCTTGGAGGAAAGTTCCAGTTATTCGTATTACATGAGTTTTTAAGGCAAAGTTTGCTAGGAGTAAACTATGAGTTTGGGTTGTTAGGGAACAGGGGCTTTTTAGGAATTTATTTTTTATCTTAGCCAATTGCTTGTCAGATATTTTATTGACTGCCCTGGCTATTTTGTCATTAGTCAGTTACCACTAAGTGGTCTACTCTGCGGTGGTATCATTCTTGGGTGGGCCATTTGGTTGTAAGTTAGATGGCCTCTTCAGATATTCTTGGGCCATTCTGTTGTCAATCAAATTGTCATCAGGTGGCTTCTTTGGTTAATCAATTGCCATAGAGGCCCCTACTATGAACTTTCTGCTTTCTTTGTGCAAGCTTCTGAAAACCTGAAACTTAACTCAGGCAAAGTGGCCTGTTTTAACTTTTGGTCTCCTCAACTCTATCTCTTGTGCAGGCTGATCAGTAATAATTGGGGAGAAATGAAGTCCAAAATTCAATCTCTCCAGGCAGAAGATATTTAAGGGCCAGTGAGATGCTCACGAGGACACTTGCCAACAAGGCTAAGGACCCAAGTTTGAGCCCTGGGAGCCACCTATGGAAAGGGAAACAATTCACAAAAGTTACCCTCTGACCTGAATTTAAACATAGTTACATGTATACACCACTATCATCCCACATACATAAACAGTTATTTTTTTTTAATTCAAGAAAATATTTTAAAGCAAAGATTCTAATTTTTAAAAGAAGGAAATAAAAAAGGCAGACAGAAGAAAGAAGGAAGAGAGAGAGGAAAACCTCTCTTGGCAGCTGAAGGACCTTCTGTAATACACACCCTTACATTTTCTTTCATCCTGGGGTGGGGGACCCAGAAGCACATGCTAACACAAAGATCTTGGGGATGAGGACTGGAGCAATTCAGTGGTTGCCACATACATAAGCATAAGGACCTGAGTTTGACCAACAGAACCCACATAAAAGTCTGGCACTGGGAAGCATGCTTGTAATCACAATGCTGTGGTGGTGTGGATTTAAGAAGAGTCCTTGGGCTCATTGGCCCGCTGGACCAGACCAGTCAGCAAGCTTCAGGGTCAGTGAGAGACCCTGTCTCAAACAACAAGGTGGAGAGCAATTGGCAAAGACACCTGATATCAATCTCTGCCCTCTACACACACACACACACACACACACACACACACACACACACACACACATACCCCAAAGATCTAGGGGCAATTTTTACCATAGGAGATAGTTTCAGTAATCCTCAGTTTAGGAAAGTGACAATGTGAACCAGTCTGAATGACCATATTTGGTTTCCCTAGAGAAATAGAACAAATAGATTATAGACGTGTGTGTGTGTGTGTGTGTGTGTGTGTGTGTGTGTGTGTGTGTGTGTGTATGAATTTGTTAGATTAGTTGATACAACTGGAAGCTGGCCAATCGACAATGACTGGCCCCACTGAATAATAAAGAGCCCAGGATTTGCTCAGTTCAAGAAGCCAGAAGCTTCAGAACAAAGATGGCCCGTGATACAGTAAGCCCTACTCCAAAGCTGAAGACCTGGGTCCCTAACAAGGCCCTGGTGTTGAGTCCACAGTAGAAGGCTAAGAAAGTAGGAACCTGATGTCCATACTCCCACATTCAAGATACTCCTCAATTCAGTGAAATTGACTATCAAGATTAACTGTCAAGGCCTGGGGCAATGGCTCAGTAGATAAAGTACTTACCAGGAAAGCAAGAAGACCTGAGTTACCTCTAAGCCTTAATAGTCTCATCTACAGGATGTGTGACCTCATGCACTGCTCAACAGAGGTTTCTATCTCAGAATGGTAGACACCAAAGGAAGTAGATAGATGGGCCCTGGAGAAGCCAGAAGTGATCTGAATCTAACAGGTCCTCCTGTACCCTGCCAAAAAAAAAAACCATGTTTTTTCTTTTTATCTTCTATAATTTTGAAGAGTTTGCTGTAATTCCAATGTCTACAATGACAGTGTTCAGCCAGACATGGTGTGATGCCTGGAATCCCAGCACTAGGGAGATAGAGACAACCCATATTAGTTTTTGGTTGCTATGGTAAAACATCATGGACAAGGGAAACTTATATTATAGTTCCAGAGGGTTAGATGTTGGGGACAGCAAGGTGGCAGGCAGCAGCCTTGGTAGCAGAAACAGGAAACTAAGAGTTTGTATATTGATCTGGGGGCATGAGCAGAGTGGAAGAACCAGGGGTGGTGTGGGGATTGAAGTGCCCAAGACTAAGGGAGACATTTATCATTCAAACCACCATACAGACAGATTTCTGGAGCATATAAGCCTAACTAAGTCAATGAGTTCCAAGTTTACTATGAGACCCTGCATCAAAAAAAAAAAAAAAAAAAAAAAAAAAAGATCGAAGGGCATTGTGGCTCAGTGTGTAGGCAAAGGCACTTGCTGCCAAGTGTGACAACCTGAGTTTGATCTGCTTGACCACATATTGAAGGGAGAAAATTGATTTTTATAAGTTATCCTTCCTTTTCCATACATATGCTATAGCACACATGCCCCCATACACATAATAGATGATAGCTAGGTAGGTAATAGATAGGCAGATAGATAAGTAGAAAGATAGATACGGATGATAGATAGATAGATAGATAGATAGATAGATAGATAGATAGATGATAGATAGATAGATATAGATGAATGGATGAGTGGATATTTTTAATGAGGTAGAAGAGCCATTAAGGAAAACATTCAACATTGACCTCTGACCTCCAGAGCACATACATTCATACATACACGAACACACATATATACACACTTGCAGAGATTAGACATCATAGTGATCATGATGAGCATTCATAGCATGGTCCCTCCAGGACCTTTGGGAGACCAGATGTCCCCTAGAGAGCCAGGATGCTCTCTTCTTTCCACTCATCCATGCAGAACCGTTCTATGTAGCTCAACTACAGAGGAGAAAGCCAAGTGGCAGAGTCCAGATGGTGACTCTTGAAAGAGTGGGGCTCTGTCCCCAGTAGTGAGTACAGGGCCAGGAACGAGGGCTTGACAGCTCCCTTCCTTTGACAGCTACATCAGCAGCCAGAAGCTACGCTTCCTCTTTCAAAACAAGCTGTCATGTCTTGTTCTCTAGAAACAGTTCTGTCTTTTGGTAGACTGTGTATAAGAAAACCATCTCTCACCATTTTTCCAACTCTGCATAGATGACAGAGCATCCTAAAATCTCTGCCTGGCCAGCTCAAGATCCTGAACATTGAGATAATCCCTGCAGATGACATCCCCTTTTATTCAGAGCACCTAGCTCTTGCCCGGTCTCAGCAGCAAAGCGACATTTACAAAACTTTCCACTCTGAAGCGGTAGAGAGAGGGGTGGAGGAGGAAAGGGAGGGGGCCCCGGTGGTGGCAGGTGGGGGTGCTACTTCATACAAAAAAGAAACTGAAAGAAATGTTGGAACTCAGGATCACACATCGAGTCCAAGGCAGTACCCAGCTGCTTGGATGTGCCAGGGTCTGGGGACTTACAACCTACAGTCCACTGCCCTGTGTTCTCTGGACACAGTCTGCAGAGCATTGCAGTTCAACTCTGAAGGTGTATGCCCTAGGATCTCTGTGCTAGGTTGTGAGAGAAACAGAAAGTTGGCACATTATGCCCACAGGAGAAGCTGTGTGTGCATCAGAGAGGATTATGCTCAAGAAGAACCCAAAAGACTCAGGAAACTTGAAATGAGTATACTAAGGATAGGGTAGAGAGGCATCTCTGTGCTGGATGCAGACAAAATGGTACACTGTAACCATAAAACCAATGTGATTAGCTACAAATAAATGCAATCTCCCAGCAGTCCTACATAATGCCAGCACCTTCTCCCTGTAAATTAATCTTGGTTGAATGTAAGCTCCAAACAGCTCTTGGGATTACCTCTGGATTTTAATCATATATGTAAGCCTCAAATTGGTGCACTGTTTATAACTTGAACATAGGAACTCACTCGGAGAACTCTGCCTTAGGATGTGCTCCCATAGCACACCTTCCCAGACACATGTCTTGTTTCAAGAATCAGTTACCATGGCAACAAAACAGGGCCACCCACTCTGGCTACTTCTAGTGGTCCTAGCCCAGGCAATTAGGCAGGAAAAAGAAATGGAAGGTATCCAGATAAGAAAAGAAATACAATTGTACCTATTCTCAAATGGCAAGGGTTTTGTAAAAAACCCAAAGAATCCACTAAAAGCTATCACAAGTAATAAATGAGTTCTGCAAGCTTGAAAAATATGAGATCAATAGATAAAAATCAATTGGGGTGGGTCTCTCCATGGAGGGTTGAGACATTACACTTTAATGAAAATTGCTGTGCCCAGAGAATACAGGCAGGCTCAGAGTATCTGGGGGAGTTATTAATAAAATATTAAAATATTTAATTTCTCTGGTGAGGTACTTCAAAATTACATAGGCCATTTCTATGCTGTCAGTTAGCTTCTGCATTTTCTTATACAAAGTGCTGAAGAAAGGGGGTGAGTGAGTTTGAATGTATGTGAATGTGGTGTATGTTTGAACATAGTGTGTGTGAGTGTGAGTTGTTTGAGAGTGTGTGTTTAAGTTTGAATGTGTGAGTTTGAATGCATGAGTTTAAGTGTGTGTGGGTTTGAACATGTGTGAGTGTGCTTGTGTGAAAGTGTGTGCTTACATGAGTGAGTGTATGAGTCCTGTGGGAAGAGAATAGATGTGTGAAAGTGTTTAAATGTATGAAGTGTGTTGTGTAGATGTATTTGTTTATGTGATTTCACATTATACTGATAAGCCTTATGTCCTGGTTAGTTTTTTTTGCTTGATGCAGTCTTGAGTCACCTCAGAGACTCAGTTAAAGAGGAACCTACATCAGATTGGCTTGTGGGCGCGTCTGTAAGGGATTGAATTGTTAATTGATGTGAGAAGGCCCAGCCCACTGTGGGTGGTGCCATCCCTAGGTAAGTGGTCCTGAATTAAGAAAATTAGCTAAGCATGAGCCTGGGAGCCAGTTGGTGAGCTGTGTACTCCAGCTGCTCTTCTTTGTGAGTTCCGTAGTATGGAACAGCCTCCTTCACATCCTGCCTTGAGCTCCTTCAGTGATGGTCTGTGATGTGCAAATGTAAGCAGAAATAAATCCTTTCCTCTCCTCCATTGCTTTTGGCCAACAAACAACATTAACAGAAATGAAAGGTGATCCATAGTAACAAAAACTGTCACATCAGCCCCCAAGCAGAGACACACATCAGTGAAATTAGAAGAAGCAAGTGTAAACCTACACGTTTACAGACACCTGATTTTTGACAAAGATGCCCAAACACACAGGTGGAGAGTGATTGAAGAGGGTGTTCAGGGCTTCTGCACACACACACACACACACACACACACACACACACACAGAGAGAGAGAGAGAGAGAGAGAGAGAGAGAGAGAGAGAGAGAGAGAACATAAAGACACATTTTGACAAAGATACCCAAACATACTATTTTTCTTTTTTCTTAAATAGTATCTTAAACAGAAAGTACTGGGAAAACTAGATGGGTATTATGTAAAAGAATGAAACTAGACCCTTATCTCTAACCCTGAGTAAAATCAACTCCACATAGGCCAAAGACCTTAATTTAAAACCTGGAAATCTGAAACTGCCAAAGGGAGTACACTTCAAGCTATTGGTGCAAGTGAGAATTCTCTGAAAATGACTCAGTCTCTCAGGAAATGATGGTAACAACTGACAAATGGAATTTCATGACATGAAAAACTGTCACACAGCAAAGTGAAACAATTAAGTGAACAGCCACCCTACAGAATGAAAGAAAACATCTTTGCCCCCCTCCCATCGGACAGAGGACTCACATCTGGAATAGCCAAAGAATTTTAAAGACCTCAACAACCAGCCATCCAACTTCCTAGTCAATAAATGGACTGTGTAATTGCAGAGAGTTTTCCAAATACAAAATACAAATGGCCAATAAACGGGAAAAACAAATGTTCAACCACACTTGGCATCAGAGATACAAATTAAACTATATTGTGATTTCATTTCGCCCCGCTAGAGTGGCGGTCATAAGATAATAAATGATAACGAAGGCTGGTGAAGGTGAGAACAAAGAGGAATCTTTATACACCGGCAGTGGGGGTGTAAACTGTCAGCAGGGAAACCAGTGTGGGGGGTCCTCAAATATCAGAAAATAGATCCACCCTAGGAGCCAGTAATAGCAATCCTGCTCAGCCAGAGGATGCCAAAGCAACTCATAGCAAAACACTGGCACATGAAAATCTCTTGCAACACCTTCTCAGTCGCTAAGCCACGAAGTCAACCTAGGGGGGTCCATCAACAGAAGAATGGATAAAGTACTGTGGTATGCATGTGTGAGGCAACTATTCCCAGCTGTAAAGAGAAAGGATGTGGTGGGATTTGCAGGGAAGCAGATGCCACATTAAGCAAAGTCCATCTCAGAAAGACAAGTGCTATGTTTTTTGTCTTACAATTGTGGGTCTGAGATTTTATATAGATACATAAACTCACATATGTGCAGATGATGGGAAAGTGGAAGTGAGATGGGGAAGGGGGAAGGGCAGGAGGGAGGTGGGAAACATACTCAAGTATATTTAATGAAAATACACTTGCATGAAAATAACCTCATGTAGCCAGAGGTCTAAAACAAAGGATGCAACAGTATGCTTAGGCTGAGGATATAGCTCAGTGGTTAAGAGTGCTTTGTGTTTGGTTCCCAGCACCTCACATAACAATCTGGGTATAGTCCCACACATGCCTATAACCCCAGCACCAAAGAGAAGGACCAGAGACAGGGGGATTACTATAGTTTCCAGCCTCATTGGAAACATAAGCTTCAAGAGCCCTTGCCTCAAAGGTGGAGAGTGATTAAAGAGAGTGTTCAGTGCTTCTGCACACACACACACACACACACACACACACACAGAGAGAGAGAGAGAGAGAGAGAGAGAGAGAGAGAGAGAGAGAGAACATAAAAACACATTTAATTTTACATGCTGTAAAATACTCTAAGGCTTAAACTAGAGATGCCTAAGTATGTTCAGGCTTAAAAAGTCATCCAGCATTTTATGTAATGGCCACTGTCACACATCAGCATCCATAGAGATCAGTTGATAGGTGTGTGTCACATTCCTCACACACAGATAGCTCACTTCTCTATCAGCTGGATTGATCTGGTAAAATCAGTGCCCGGCTGAACCTCAAGAAAGTACACAGGCATATGCACACACATTTCGAGAGAGCCCTCATAAAAACCCAGACTACTATAAACCAGTTTGAGAATCACTGGAGTGTAGATGCCTGTGTTTAAAGTGGCCCATTCCATAAGCCAAAACATTCGTATTTTTAATGAGGCCTGACTTTTCTACTCCAAGTACTCTGTGCTAAAAACAGACATAACTCAGGGCCATTGCTGGGTGTCGCCAGATGCTATCTTTAAAAGCAAAGTTGGGGGTAGGGAAAAAAGAAAAAGGCAGTTGGTGGACATGGTGATGGATGCACAGGGCTACATAGCTTCAATTTTTAAAACCTGGGAACCAGAAGCAAAGATCCTGGGCAGCCTGAAGTTCCATGTGGAGAGGAGCAGATCGGCTTGATGGAGCACCTTTCAGGCTTCAGGTAACCCAGAGCGTTTTAAAGCCTAATCAGTTACACGCTGGTAATACAGTCCCCAAAGACAAACAAAGCATCCATTATGTACGGCCCTGATCGTTCACACACTACGCTGGTCATTACTCAATTATTCATTATTGATGCAGACCTGTGAGTGTATCCGCCACACTGAAATGGATGTAATGTGCCAATTACCCTAATGCTGATTAACTAAGAGAGAAAATGATGGTCAGGTTTCAGCGACTGTCTTCTCCCCATCATTCTGGTGAGGAAAAATAAAACAGTAAGTGGGACGATTCTTTGTGGGACCAACATCATCAGCTAATTGCAAAAGATGGCGTCTCTATCAGGGAGAATGGTCTTGTGAGGGTTGGACCAAACCTTTCAGAGCTTCCTAGTAGCACCTGTCTTTAAAAAAAAAAGAAAAAGAAAGAAAAAATTGTGTATGTGTGTGTGTGTGCATGTATGTGTGTGTATATATATATATATGCATGTGTGTATATACTCATGTGTATGTGTGTGTATGTGTGCATGTATCTGTATATATGTGTGCATTTCACAAGTGTGTATGTGTGTATATGTGTGCATGTATGTGTATATATGTGTGCACTGCACAAATGTGTATGTGTGTATACGTATGCACGTATGTGTGTGATATGCATGTGTGTATATACTCATGTGAGTATACACTCGTGTGTGAGTACAGGGACATGTATACCACGGCGCATGTATTGAGGTCAAAGAACAACTTTGCGTATTGGTTCCCACCTTCTAACTTGTTTGAAACCGTCTTATGTCCACAACTGTACACAGGAAACCAGCTAGTCACAAGCTTGAGTCCCCTCTTCCTGCTTCCCATGGTCCCACAGAAGGGCTGTGATGTCTGATGTGTGGGGACTCACCCTCAGGTCCACACTCACAGGAGAAGCACCCTACCCATACAGCCATCTCCCCATTCTGGTGCTCTTATCTTGACCTACAATAGCTGCACAAAAATACCTCCATGCTAATACTATTGTGGGTTAAATTTCAAGGTGTCTGCCCGCAGTGAGACATGGAGTCAGTGATATAGTATTTCCTAACTCAAGCTATGGAGAAATGTTGAGTCTGTTGCCAGCCTACAGATGGGAACACTTCTGTCTTGGGTGGAAGCCACACTTTCTGGAAAATTTAAGCAACAACATTAACAAAAGAAAGAAAGAAAAAAACCTAAAATTGTCAAGAGTCGTTTAAGCTTGGCATAACGAAAAGCCAATGGGCCTTTCAGCAGGTTATTGTTTATTGGTGGAGAGAGGCCGTAAACATAGACACATGGATGCCTTTCTAGAATTTTCTCTGCAGAGGGAGCTGACAAAGAAACAATGTAAGATTAAGAGATGTGAGCTTGCAGGGACAAGAGAGCAATAACGTCATAAAAGTCTACAAGTACGTAAAACATAATTAAGGCTGGAAGGTTCTGTCTGGTTGGTGTAGCTATTTTGAAGGGGTGTTCACAGGCACAATGGCAGTTAGGTGCCACATCTGGGAGAAGAAACAGCATTATTAATTCTCAGATCAATAGTTTGTGAAATGCCTCTTTGCTGTCCCAAGCATGTGACTGCTCCTCTGATAAGAAATGATTTTCTTAGTGTCAGAAGCAGCGGTGGCGGCGGAGGCAGGGGATGGCTCTCTAGAGAAGACAGGAAGGGAGCCGAGTGGAGAGGGGTCATTGAAGAGCTGGGCACACAGCTCCCCTGGGCAGCTGCTCTTAATCCATTTGGCACTGTATGGAAATGTCTGGAAAGGGCATTTGGAATGGAGGCGGAGCCCCCTCCCTAGGAAAATCTCAGCCTTTCTTCCTTCTTCTTTCTCTGATGACTTTAGAGAGCTCTGGGGGTCCCTAAGTTAGTGTAGAAAGCTAACGTTTGTCACTGGAAGGCAATGAAAGATGCAAGATGTGTGCCGACACACAGAGAAGATTTGGGAGATAACAGGGAGAAATTGAGCTGAGGATTTCGGGAACTGGGACCCACCTAAGAAGCAGAATCAAATTCTGCATCTGGGAGAAGGATGCCCAGGCTGATGCAGACTCAGGTGCTCCCTTCTCCCCTCCCTTCATCTCTCTCTCTCTCCTTCCTTTTCTCTCTCTCTTCCTCCCCCTCTCTCTAGCTATCTCTCTCCCTTTCCTTCCTTCCTTCCTCTATCCTCATCTTCCTTCTTCCTCTGTGTATGCTGAGGGGAGTGATGAAGTCAGCAAGCTTTAGAAATCATCCTGTCTCTGCCTCTCAACACTGGGATTAAAACCATGTGCCACCACACCCAGATTTTTATGTGGGTTCTAGGGGATCTGAACTCAGGTTATATGACTTATGCATACTTATGCCTGTATGCAAGCATTTTATTGAGTGAACTGTGTCTTCCAAGCCACATACATACACTTTTTTCAGTCAGAGTCTCATAGTGTAACCCTGGTTAGCCAGAAACTTGCTAACTAGCCCAGCCACCCTTGAATATATCATGATCCTTCTGAGGGCTGGGGTGACAGGCATAAACCACCACAACCACCTGTCTTGGCTGCTGATGGTAGAAACTACATTCCAGCAGGAAACTGCTTCCAAAGGCATCTCAGGCTCAGTGCTTCCTTCTAGCACATGATAAAGCTAGGTAGTTTTTTCTCCTTCTTCTGCATGAGGGTTGACTTCTTCTCTTTTCTTTTTGTTTTTGTTTTTTGTTGCTGTTGTTTTGTTTTCTAAAACAAGGTTTCTCTATATAACAGACCTAACTGTCCTGGAACTCGCTATGTAAACCAAGCTGGCCTCGAACTCACAGAGATCCACCTGCCTCTGCTTCCTGGGTGCTGGGATTAAAGGCGTGCACCACCACTGCTAGACTTCTTTTCAAGCTCCCTCGGGAGGAGTGACTGAGGCTACAGATTTCCAGAAGGTGGGCAAAGGAGACAAAAAGAAGGTGCTGGAAGAATTTTGGTCCTGATTGCAAAAACAATGCTGTATCCAGTTCTGTCTCCAAACCTAAAGGAAGCTTCATTCCCAAGCTGCTCTTTATTCCTCGGGGAAGATGAGAGCACAGTCGGACACTATAGACCCTCAAAGAGGAAGAGCATTTCATGTCATCTCAGAGCTAGAATGGCCGGGTGGACCCTGGTAAAGAGGAGCCACTGACTGGACACCTAAGCCTGGATAATGGAGGTTCAGGACACCCAGCTCCCTTTTCCTGTACCAGGAGAAGTTAGAAGAAAGTCAGCTATAGGAGAGATCACTTTCCTTCCAGAAAGGCCAACCCAGCGCTGCCTACAAGGACTGGATTGGGTTAGATTTTGGTCAGTCAGATCTAAAGGGATCTTTTCCCTCCTTCTCCTAACACACACAAGGGGCTCAGAAGAAAGACACAGTAAATCAGAGATATTTCTCTGAACATGTTGGGGTGTGTGGGTAGTCCTACATCAGCTGCCCAGCTGTGATAATGTGGACATGTGGGTACAAGGAGACCAGGAGATAAACAGTGTGGTCCTCTCTACCTTTTCTTCTGCACTGGGACATTGTCCTAACTTGGTTTTTGTTACTATGATAAAACACTGACTGAAAGCAATTGGAGAGGAAGAAGTTTATTTCAGGACAGAAACTCAAGGCAAAAGCCTGGGGACAGGAACTAAAGCGGAGGCCATGGAGGAATGCTACTTACTGGCTTATGCTCAAGGGTCACCTTTCAAGAACTGCCTGCCCAGAAAAAGTACCAACAATATGGCCAGGCACTCCTGCATTAATCCTGCATCATAAAAATGCCTCACGGTAGCCTATAATCTGATGGAGGGGCTTTCTCAAATAAGGTTCTTCTTTCTAAATGATCCTAGTTTGCATAAACTGACAAAAACTAACCAGCACAGATACACACACACACACACACACACACACACACACACACACACTTCCTGAAACCATGATTTCTTTTTTACTTTGTGAGTCTAAGGAGATAGATAATTCAATAAAGTGTTTGAAATGTAAACACAAGGAGTTGAGATCATTTTCCAGAACACATGTCAAAAAAACCAAACATGGTGGTACATATTTGTGATCCCGGGAACCCAGCACAGAAATAGACAGATTCTTGGGTGTCATTAGAGAGCAACCTACACACACACACACACACACACACACACACACACACACACAATTATTTCTTTTTGCTTTCTGAAAGATGTAGAAGCAGTCATTTGCCAGAGTAGAAAGTTCAATGTTTGGAAGATAATTTGTCCTCTAGAACCCATATGGAAATCCAAGTCACTAGGTCTTATGCTAATAATGAAGAGGATGGAGACTTAATCCAACAGTGGCAATTGCAAGTGTGGCCTTTGGGAGGGTGATTATATTAGATAAAGTCATTGGGAAGGAGTCTATAAGATTACATCTTCATGGTACCACCTAGAGATTCACAAACTCTATCCACAATGTGACAGGGCAACCATAACCTTGACAGAACCTGTGCCATACTGTTTGGACTTCTGGTCAACCTAACCATGGCCTAAATAGAGCTCTTTTTTTCTATAATTCTATAACATAGCCTGCCTCTTGTATTTTGTTACAGTAAGGAAAAGCTGGCTGATATAGCACTCAGGGCAAGTAGGAAATACATTACTTCTTCCCTTTCTAGTTAAATTCCTTATGAGTGACCTTTTTTTTTTTTTTTTTTTTAACGAAGTCTTGGTAGATCTGCCCTAAAACTCAGTCGGTTTTTCTTGATAGCTAGGTAGTTAGCTGTTGAAGGTTTTGTTGTTGTTCTTGTTGTTTGAAATCAATGTCATACACTTATTTTTCTCCTCTGAGACTCTATATCCATTAATTTTTTTCTTTGTTGTGGAAAAATTTCTGATAAAAGCAACTTAACTCAGGGAGAAGTCACATTGACTCATAGTTTGAAGAGTACAGTCTGAATGTGGGTGACTGGTCACATCGTATCAGAGAAGAATCAATGTTGTGCTCAACTCATTTTCCTTTTTATTTAGCCAGTGACCTCAGCCTACACTCAGGATATGTCTTCCCATGTTGATTAACCTGTTCTAAAAAAATTCCTCCCAGATGTGTTCCAAGAAGTGTATCCATAGAGATTAAGTTGTCAACAAAGATTTAACCATCACAGTATATGAGGCAACTACTATTTTTGTCCTTTTTTGTTTTAATGTATGTGTGTGTGTATGCACACACATGCACATGTGCATGTAGGTGCATGTGCATGTGTGTGCACATGTATGGAAGCCAAAAGTCAACATCAGTAGTGTTTCTTCATCACTGAAAATCATTTTTGAAGAAAGAGGAGGAGGAAGAAGAGGAGGAGGAGAAGGAACAGGACTCTCTTGATGAACTTGGAGCTCATTGGTTGGGCTAGCCTGGCCAGAGGATCCCAGGGATCCTCTCTTCTCCACCTCCCATAACTGGGCTGTCAAATTCACTGCCACACTTGGCTATTAATATGGGGGCTCAAACTCGGGTCCTCATGGCTGGGCAGCAGGCTCTACATACACCAAGCCATCTCCTAGGCACATTTCATCGTGTTTTTTATGCTTGAGTGTCTCTCAGTCTTTTTTGGATACCATGTCTTCTCCTCTTGCCACATTTCTTTTTTATTTTGTGCTAGTTGACTCTCTGGAAACTTGCTTCCCGAGGACTGTGGGAAGTGAATCGCTATCACTACTCCCTGCATATCTAAGAATGCATGCATGTGTTTCACCCTTGCCCTTGACGGATTGCGCCACTGAATACAGAACTCCAAGTCTGAAGTCAATTTCCCTGACAAGGCAGAGGTCTCACTTCACTGTCTGATCATCCGGAGCAGCCCTGAGAACTCGGAACCAGTTAGATGCACTGTCTGTATTTGTGCTTTTTAAAATTTTCAGAATCTCCTAAACTGCCCTTCAGTGCTAATTCCTGTCCACAATATCCTGTGCCTGTATCTGAGTAAAAATCTTTGTGTTTCTGTGAACTTGCATACATATATGCATGCGTGCGTGCGTGTGTGTGTGTGTGTGTGTGTGTGTGTGTGAGAGAGAGAGAGAGAGAGAGAGAGAGAGAGAGAGAGTATGATTGCCTACAGAGGCCAAAGGACAACCTTAAAGTTCTTCCTTATTTTTATTAATATTTACTTATTTGTGCATGCATGGGCACATAGTGCATATGCCTTTGTGTGTGTGTGTGTGTATGTGTGTGTACCTGTTACAGCATAAGTATAAACTCAGAGAATAATTATCCAGAGTCATTTTTCTAACATGTGGGTCCCAGAGATCAAACTCAGTTGTCACTCTTAGTAATGAGTGCTGCTACCTACTCGGTCATCTTATATGTTCTCCACCTTATTTTTTGGATCAGCACCATAACTGCCATGCTCCCATCATGCTCCCTGTCATAATGATAATGGACTAACCCTCTAAAACTGTTTAAATGTTTCCTAAGAGCGGTCTTGGTCATGGTGTCTCCTCAGAGCAGTAGAACTCTCACTAAGACAATAGCCAAGGATGATTTTGACCTTCCAATTCTCTTTCAGACTGCTCACTTCAGTCCCTGTGTGTGATCATCCAAGTGACCAATGTGATGTTTATCTTGCCTCCTCCAGGGTCTTCAAGAAGGTAAGGCTGGCTGGGCCGGCTCAGACATTAGCAAACTGTCTTCTCTAAGAAACAACCCACAATCTGGCACATGTTCCCTCCCCACCCCTACACCATACTGTGTAGACCACTCCAAACTAGACAACAGAAAAGGAGACTCAGCGTTTTGAGATTTTATACCATGCCTGACATTGTCATGGTAGCCAAGCATGATCAGTGAGCTTGTATCTTGAGTGTCTTTTTAAAAACTCCACTTTCTAGTAATTAATTTTTATGATATTTTAGAAAACAATCAATCCATAACCAATTAGACTTTTTTAACATTTGGTTTTATCTTTACTGGGGAGAGGATCTCAGTTATAGCCCAGGCTAGCCTCAAATTGGTGATCCTTCTGCCTCAGCCTCTCCAGTGTAGGAATTACAGATGTATGCCACTACACATTTTTTTAACATTTGTTTTATGAGGGAGTTTCTTACACTGCAGAAAGCATGAGCCTGAGGTAGTTGTTGCAATGTTGAAATCGGAAAACTTGTGGTAACTACCATGAGACTGTCACAAGATCAGGCCCACAGTATCCTCTCTAGGAAGCTTCAAGGCTCATGTCACCCTGCCACTCACTGAGGACACATGGCAGTTAACAGTTACTGGGGGGGACCTGTTTCTCCAGCCCTGTGCTTGCTTCTCCATGAGTGAGACCATAGGTTCAACCCCCAGTACATCCCCACCCTCCAAATGAAGCTGCTCTGTCTTTTTAAATGTGTCCATGTGTGGACTCCTGTGTGTGGACATCATGCACATGTGTGCATGTGTAAGCAGAAGCCAGAGGTTGACACCAGATGTTTTCTTCAATTACCCCACACTTTTTTTTATTGAACAGGCGACTTGCTGCCCCTGGAGCTGCAGACTCATCTGTTCTAACTAGTCAGCTCACCTAGGGAATCCCATCTCTCCTTCCCACAGGCTGAGATTACAGTCAGGCCACTGTGCCTGCCCACATCGTACATGGGTACTGGGAATCCGAACACTGGTTCTTATACTTACACTGATAGCCCATCTGATCCATCTCTGCAGCCCCTGCCTCATCTGCTATATATGACACAATCCAACCCTTCTGTCTTAAACTTGCAGCCCATCAACTAACTTTTGATCTTCCTCTATGTTGGCTTCATGAAATTTCTAAGTAGGTTGGCATATGAATTGCCTCAGTATAGCCAAAAGTTTTCCAGTGACAGAATCAAAGGGTGATTCCTGGATGTAGGTTAAGATCAACTTCAATTAAATAAAATTTGAAATGTAATGCCTATTCATAGCAGCTGCTTGCCCAGCACTCAGAGGCTGGAAGTAGCTGGATACAGGCCTATTAGATGGTCAAGTCCTGTGTATTTTATATTACATAGTACACACATTTTCCAAAACTCATTTCCTCACACAGCAAAAACCCACCTTTCAACTTAGGGGTTGTAGGGATGGCTTATTGGTTAAGAGACATTGCTATTCTTGCAAAAGATCTGTGTTCTGTTCCTAGTACCCACACCAGAAGACTCACAACCTCCTGAGTTTCAAAGATATCCAATGTTCTCCAGTGGCTTCAGCAGGCGCCTGCACTCATGTGAGTGCACACACACACACACACACACACACACACACACACACCACTTGCTTATAGACAAACACATAACGTAATTTTAAAACAATATTTAAATATCATTTATAGCTCATATAAACAATGTATAGTTTTAAATAATATGAATATATTTTAAAATACTTTATATATAATTTACATATATAAATGTACCTTTAAAAATTCTCTGAGCAGAGCTGGGTGACACCTCAGTAGTTTTAAGTACTTGCCTTACAAGCATGAAGATTTGAGCTGCATTCCAAGAACCCATTTTTTTTTTTAAATACAGCTGAGTATAACAGCATGTGCTTGTCACCTCAGCACTGACAGGTAGACAATTGGATCCCTGGGACTCACTGGCTGGACAGCCTAGCCAAATTGGTGAATTCCAAGTTAATGATAGGCATTGTCTCAAAAAAAAATTAAATAAAACCAAATGCACTCCACCTAGTAATCAGCACCCAAGACTAACTCTAGTGATATAGTGTATATTTAATAAAATTAGTCTGGAATGTCAGAGGACAGAATCACCCACAACCAAGTCATGAAGGTCAGGGAGTGGTGACCCATGCCCTTAATTCCATCACTAGAAGGACAGAGATCAGTCTGGATCTCTGTGAGTCCAAACCCTAACAGACAGGCAGTGGTGGCTCACACCATTAGTCCTAACACTTGGGAGGCAGTGGCAGGCAGATCTCAGTGAGGTTGAGCCTAGCCTGGTCTACAGAATGAATTCCAGGATAGCCAGGACTGTTACACAGAAAACCTTGTCCAAAAAAAAAAAATAACAAAACAAAAAAGTTAAAACAAAGGCTGGAGAGATGGCTCTGTCCTCTGATATTCTGGACAAATTTTATTAAATATACAATGTATCACCACAGTTCACCTCTGACCTACACATACACATGTATACACACATGCAAGAATACAGACAACAAAGCACACACACATGTTCAACTTAATTTTTAAAAATAAAAGTAAAAAGAAGCCTAAGGACATAGATTGCTTGATATCTGTGATGTTCTGGGTCCCATGCCAAATATGAGGATAAACCTCATTCTCCCAACAGTGGCATAACGGATGGAATATTTAGAGAGCACCTTACCAATGCCTGCTACCTGTTATGAAAAGCATCCAAAATGGAGATTGATGGACAGCGTGATTGTGATACACCAAAATGTCAATAGAATCAGGTGGTGGTAAGCCATGGCTATCACTGTATCATTCTTCTAAACTTCCTGAAAGTTTAACATTTAGGAGAAGATTTGGGTGGGGAGAAGCCAAGTCTTAGTGAGCTACACCTGCATTCAGTACCATCCATCCATCAATGTCCAAACCTGAAGACCGGTGAGGAGGAAAAACAAAAGGGAGCCTGTGTTTGCTTCAAGTCCTGGAAAGGTAACGACTGGATGCTGCAAAATGATGCAGAACAAGTTGAACATATGGTACAGAGGAGAGGTAACCAAGCTGTGTGATAGAATATAGATTAATAAAAGCAGGTTAATTAAATTATAAGAGTTAATTATTTTTTAAAAAGGCCTAAGCTAAGGCCAAGCTTTCATAATTATTAAATTTTCATCTTATTATTTGCAGGCTAGTGGTCCTTATGAAAAAGTACTATTATAATAAGAGACTGGGAATGAAACTCAGCAAGAGAGCACCTGCCTAGAATCCCCCAGTGAGGGGCTGGGGTGTGGCTCAGTGGTAGAG